>CM074288.1:24449639-24462139 GCA_037194245.1 Opsariichthys bidens
AGCGGAGGAGCCGACGCCGGATCACAGCAGGGGGAAGGAGGGAAGAAAGGAAAGAAGAAGAAGAAGTAGAGGATTGGAGACGTCGTCTTGGTTTTTGTCGGATGTTTTCATTGGCGCCTGAAGGACTTGAATTCAAGCATCAGTTGTTTCGTTTTTACTATTTCACTTTCAGGAGCTTCACAGCTGTTTTTTGTTAATTATTCATGACGGATCGAGTGTAAATGACAGAGCTGGAAATGCGCCGGCCGCTCGTGTGACGCTCTTTCAGCACGTGGTGTTTGGACTCGCGGACGGAGCGACTGCCTGAACGTCTCCATCTGCCGTTTGTGAGTGTGAAATAAAGAGAATCGAACACAAGTCAGGAGCTCGTGTGTTTATTGTGGCATCGATCCGTCCGTCACGCCGTCGCTGGATTCGCCCCGCGGTTGTCGCCAAAATTCTTCAGGTGTTTGGTCCGAGTCTCCATTCTCACGAGCCACTCGTCGCGCAGCCTGAAATCACAGTTCACAGGTTCACGAGGTACTGCTCACCAACACTGCGTTTATCTGATCCAAAATACAGGAAAAATAGGGAAATATTGTTGTAGTGTGAATCATGAAATATCATTCATATCCAGTGATCAAAGCTGAATTTTCAGCATCATGACTCCAGTCTTCAGTACGGAAGAGGATTAGGGCCAAATAATAAAAAATAAAACCATCTCGACATTAAACATTAAATTACTAGAAGAAGTCAAATTTCAAGAATAGAGTCGTGATAGAACGTTAATAAACCTTAAATCGAGAGAAAAGAATTTAAAGTAAGATGTCGAGTTTTATTAGGGGAAAAAAATGTCGAATGAACATTGAATTTTGAGAAAGTTGTATTACGCGAAAAATCGTTCAATGTAGAGAATAAAGTAGTGTTGAGAAAAAGTTGAAATAAATTGTGGCGAAGAAAGTTATGACGAGAAATCTCGTTAAATTGTGAATAAAGTCTAAAAAAGATGTTGAGAATAAAGTTGTATGACGAGAAGAATGACTCAATAAAATGATTCAATAGATGAAATCATTCAGTCTAGAGAAAGTCGTGTTTCGAGACAGAAAGTTGAAATAAAATCTGGAGAGTCAACATTAAACTGAGAATAAACAGGCGTTGGACGAGTTGAACTCGCTTTTAGTTTCTCTATTCCAACGTCTGCCGTTCTTTTGTGTGTGTTTGTTCACGCCGTTCCTGCGCTGCAGGTGAAGGTCACGTGACGCACGTCACTCATCATACGGTCAAGTTGACTTCAAGAATGAGGAAAGCGGCGGATGTTTTTCATGTAAATGTGCAAACGGAAACAAAGGACAATCTGTATTATATTTGTACACAGATGACCGACGGTTTATTAATAATGTGTGAACAGAATGTGATCTTTAACGTCCTTCTGAGCATTTACTAATCGTTGTTAACGTTAGTTAATGAATGCAGATGTTCGCAGTTTGTGCACTAATGTTGCGATGTTGAAATTAACATTAAAGATAACTAATGAAAAGTGTTGCCATTTTTATTACTGGTTATAATGAGCTAAAGCTGTACTTCTTTATTATGAAGAAAAGCCTCAAATATAGTCTGGATGGATTCGGTCACGTGACTCTGATCAAATTCTCTCTAAACACAATGACTTTATTCTCAACTCGGCATTTCGACCTTCTTTCTCGAAATTCAACACGTTTAATCTTGTATTAGAATGACTAATTTTGAGTTGGTTTTATTTTTTCCGTTCCTCAGAGTCACATGATTTGAGCTCAAGAAACATTATGATTATGATCACAGTTCATATTTTTGTGGAAACTGATACATTTTAATCTTCAGGATTCTTTGCTGGATATAAAGTTCAGCATTTACTTGAAATAGAATTTTTCGTAACATTATAAATGTCACTTTTGATCAATTTAATGCATCCTTGATGAATAAAAGTATTCGTTTCTCTGATAAAATCCCGTACTGTACATTTCGCTGACGTTAGACGCAAGATATATCGATCTTTCAAACTGAATTAAAGCTTAAAAAGTATCTTTAATAAAGTATGTGGAGATATTATGATGTTTGGCACAGCCGTCGTGGATTATTGAATTTGAGGGCGTTACTCTGATAATCTTCTGGATATTAAATATCAGCTCAAAAGCACGCACCGAATGTCCCTTCACACCCGCTCGATACGTACGATAGTAATTCAATCAAACAGAAAAAAATACAATATTGGGCGTTTTTAAATGATTCTGTTTTGGATCATTCAGTCCAGAACTTGAATAGGAGTCATCACCTACTTCATGAGAGCGCTCCTCTTCATTCGGTCTTCTTCAACTTCTCTCATGTGATTGTGGTTGACGATCTTCTGCTCCCAGAACGATTTGATGAAGAGTTTGTCATGAATGAGAGCGGAACTCATCTCCTGCGGAGAGACGACATCTGCTTAAAGTCAAGCGGTCGGACCCGTGGAGCCGCACAGCTCTCGGGACGGTTACCTGATCGTGGTGAAAGATCAGCAGGTCAGAAGATCTTCATCGTCCAGGCGCGTTGGACTGAGCTCAGAGATCCGCGGCGTCTTTATTGAAGCGAGACTGAGGTGTCGTCAGCGCCTCGGAGCTCCTCCTCGCGTTTATTTCAGATCTCGGAGCGTTTTCTCTGTTCCCGGTGAGCCGAATGCACACGAACGCTGCAAACTAATGAACTCATTACTGCCAACACCCGATGACCGTATCATGTTCACGTGGACAGTCTGTGTTCCTGAGGTCGCAGCGATCACACAAACCGTGTCAGCGGGACTTTTCACGCCTGATATCCGCCTGCCTCCATTACATAAAGAATGTATTTTTAAGGTGGAAAGCATCCTGCATATGTTGCAAAGGACCAACGCATCCAAAATAACCTCTCTAATCATCAAGTGACAGACGCATTAAAACACGTGTCTCGGAGCTCACATCTGTCCGGACGTTCACACGGACATCTTGCAGTCAGCGTGAAATCAACACGGACAATTCTTCTTTTTTTTTTAAATGAAATATTTACTCAAATCTAATGATCTTGAATCGGAATATCTTCCTCTTGCAGCATCTCTTCTCTGTCACTCACATGAGATCCGCCACCATCCAATCCAATCCGCACAATCCTACATTTGAGCCGTTCAGAAGACGTAAATAAATGTGTTTCAGAAATACGCAAAGATTTTAGATATACAAAGATGGTGCAGTCATATATAAAACAGGTGAAGGTGAAGGTGAAGTCCCGCCTTCAAACAGCTGTGGAGCTCGTCTCGATGGAACGATGGAAAGTGCAACTTCTCAAAATTCAGACTTTATATCTCGCAATTCCGACTTTATATCTCAATTCCGACTTTATATCTCAATTCCGACTTTATATCTCGCAATTCCGACTTTATATCTCGCAATTCCGACTTGATATAACAATTCCGACTTTATATCTCGCAATTCCGACTTTATATCTCGCAATTCCGACTTTATATCTCGCAATTCCGACTTTATATCTCGCAATTCCGACTTTATATCTCGCAATTCCGACTTTATATCTCGCAATTCCGACTTTATATCTCGCAATTCCGACTTTATATCTCAATTCCGACTTTATCTCTCAATTCTGACTTTATATCTCGCAATTCCGACTTTATATCTCGCAATTCCGACTTTATATCTCGCAATTCCGACTTTATATCTCAATTCCGACTTTATCTCTCAATTCCGACTTTATATCTCTCAATTCCGACTTTATATCTCAATTCCGACTTTATATCTCAATTCTGACTTTATATCTCGCAATTCCGACTTTATATCTCAATTCCGACTTTATATCTCAATTCCGACTTTATATCTCACAATTCCGACTTTATATCTCGCAATTCCGACTTTATATCTCGCAATTCCGACTTTATATCTCGCAATTCCGACTTTATATCTCGCAATTCCGACTTTATATCTCGCAATTCCGACTTTATATCTCGCAATTCCGACTTTATATCTCGCAATTCCGACTTTATATCTCGCAATTCCGACTTTATATCTCGCAATTCCGACTTTATATCTCGCAATTCCGACTTTATATCTCAATTCCGACTTTATCTCTCAATTCCGACTTTATATCTCTCAATTCCGACTTTATATCTCAATTCCGACTTTATATCTCGCAATTCCGACTTTATATCTCGCAATTCTGACTTGATATAACAATTCCGACTTTATATCTCACAATTCCGACTTTATATCTCAATTCTGACTTTATATCTCAATTCTGACTTTATATCTCAATTCTGACTTTATATCTCTCAATTCTGACTTTATATCTCAATTCTGACTTTATATCTCAATTCTGACTTTATATCTCTCAATTCTGACTTTATTTCTCAATTCTGACTTTATATCTCACAATTCTGACTTTGTATCTCTCAATTCTGACTTTATATCTCAATTCTGACTTTATATCTCAATTCTGACTTTATATCTCAATTCTGACTTTATATCTCTCAATTCTGACTTTATATCTCAATTCTGACTTTATATCTCAATTCTGACTTTGTATCTCTCAATTCTGACTTTATATCTCACAATTCTGACTTTATATCTCTCAATTCTGACTTTACATCTCTCAATTCCGACTTTACATCTCTCAATTCTGACTTCATATCTCGTAATTCAGACGTTTTGCCGTTCCCTGAAGTGAACAGATGAGCGGTGAAGCCTCCGTGGGCGCAGCGCTCCAGCTCATCTATTGTTCAGTCACATTACGGCACATTAACACCTGCTCATTTTCTTGCCCTTTTACACAAGGCCAAATGTATCTGGAAAATCTGGGTGTGATACAAAGCCGATCACACAAGCGTGACATTTCATGTCTTCTGGGCGTGATTCGTCCTGATCTCGAGGTCTTAACCACCGGCATGAGCTCTATTTTAGTCGCAGCAGCGTGTAATTATGATATAAGACACTAACCCTGCTTAAGACATCAGTCGCAGCTGCACAGGCGGCGTGAGTCATTGTTTTAAAATAAACTTTGCTGTATGGCTGTTTTTTGAACCTGCTTTGATGATATTAAACACAAACATGTGATGTAAGCTCATCGCCTTCAGTCCACGGATCCGAGTGCGATCAAACCTTCATTAACCCTCGAGATAAACTGCGGATGAATTCCTCGTAATGCTTTATTATCACCAAATATTGGACTTTTTTGCCAGCTTGTTTTCTTTAGATTAGATTTTAGTTCCTTTTTGAGTAAAGAAGTCTTAATATCTTCAGTCATTTTTCTTATCTTGATTTAAGAATCTTTCGATATTTGTGCTGGAAAACAAAACCTCTTTTTTTTTTGCAGTGTGATAATAATTCAACGGTTCACCGTTAGTAAATATAACCGTTCAGAGGAAAGACGACGTTTTTGCTCTTGGCCTGATGCTGAAGTCACTGACATGGAGATGAAATTCAACAACAGACAAACACAGACGCTGCCAGCTTTAGCAAGTTAACCAGATATCAGATGAAGTGACGGCAGATCCGCTTTCAGCCGCGGTGACATTTATCCAGATCATTGTGTTTCAGAGACGGACGGTCAGAGAACTCTGAAAGATCTCAGAGGAAAAGCAACTATATCTGGAGCCTTACAGGCGTCCATCAGACGACACACAGAAGCTTTCATGGTTTTATCCCGTGAGTTAAGCATCTCGTAAACATACTTTATCACAAGAAAAGATAATCTACTAAACATGAAAGTATTACGCGATAATCTTTGGTGTCACGGTCGATGCAGAGACAACAAACCACACAGAGATCAACTCTGACACATCAGAGGAGATGACGGACACAGTGATCAACAGAACTGCCAACACACACAGGAAACGCAATAAAAGTCCTGAAAGGACTCCACGTCATCCAAGATGTTCATGTTCATGTCATGGATTGTTCTCCAGATAGTGGACTTCAATGGGGTTCAACGGGTCCACATGTCAGTTTCAGTGCAGCTTCAAAGATCTACATCATCCAGACGAGGAATAAGAGTCTGATCTAGAGAAACCATCGCACATTTTATTAAAAATAAATAAATAACATGTCCGACATTATTTTACCTTTTTTTGTAAAGGCGTTTGACTTAGTCTTAGTCTTTGTAAACACTGGATCGGTTCTTCCTCCTGCGTCACGTGACCTTTCCAGCGTGATGACGTGATGTGTGGCGCATCAGAGCAGTGCAAGACCAGTATTTGTGGTTAAAAACTATATTTTTTTAATAAAATGTCGATGGTTTCTCTAGATCAGACTCTTATTCCTCGTCTGGATCATGTAGATCTTTGAAGCTGCACTGAAACTGACATTTGGACCCGTTGAACCCCATTGAAGTCCACTATATGGAGAACAATCCTGGAATGATTTCCTTCATTTCTTTTCAACTCAAGAGAGAAAGACATGAACATCTTGGATGACATGAGGATGACTAAATTATCAGGAAATCCTGGAGGAAAACACACAGGAATCGTGACGTTTGGCATAAAGGGTTTGTAAAATGGGTCAAGAACTCTCTAGTTGACGGTACTAAATAATTCACAATGATCCGATTCTTTTTAAAATAAAACAATGTTATAACACCTTCTAATAAAATTTGGTTGATCCAACGAACTACTTTGAGTTAGAAGAACTTAATTATTTGTAGCACAAACAAATGTGAAAGTTGATTAATACAAAAATTAAGTGCTTCCAAGTAATTGATCCGTGGCCCTGGAAACAATAAATTTGATGTTATTTCACTTAATGATCAACAGCGAGATGAAAAACGTCTCTTTTCAAACAGCATTAAACACGAACAGCTCTTTCCCTTCACTAAAAACATTTCCTTCTCAACATTTAAAAAACATGCTGGAACTAGAAAACCACTGCACACTTTTATTTATCAAGAAAATATCATCAAGTTACTGGAACTTATTAATTATTATTATTTTTAATAATAATAATAATAATAATAAACCAACTAACCCAGAAATTTCAGTTGTAATTACACACAATATTAAGTTGTTGTGATGATCAGCGTTATTTTAGTACAACAGACAACATTAGATTTTTTTCTAATATTTAGAATTTTTCATTTTAGTTTTATTAACTGTGTGTTTGTCATTTTATTCGTGTTTTTTTGTTTGTTTGTTTTAAAGTACATCAAGTTAAACTAAATGAACATTTAAAATTTGCTTTGGCAACAGCTGAAATTCCTCATATTATAAAATGTTTTTTAATGGTTTTAGTTTTATTGAACTATAATAATCCTGGTAATGATCAAAATTATGCCAACAGAACTTTAATAAATGACATCTGAACCGCTTGACTTGATCAGCGCTGCTCTCTGCTGGGCAGTCGCTCGTTTCTTTACCGTTACATTGTGTCAATTCTTTCTCTTTATCATTTCTATCGAATCATTTTATCAGAGAGAGCCATGTCACATTATATTAAACAGCCTATTTGAAGATTTTCAGATAAATTACACCATTAATAAGTATAACAATATAATCAATTGTATAAAATGACAGCATATAAAACACACGTGCTGTTTGAAGGACAGAATTCAGAAAGAAAAGTTTTGAATTCTAACACCCAAAAATCACTGCTAGAGAACAAGCTTTTAGAACTCAAAACCTGGCCGTGTGACAACTAGCCCCGGCCCCTGTGTGTGTGTGTGTGTGTGTGTGAGATCTGATGTCATGCTCTCGGGATCATGTGACGAATCCAGCGAGTGACAAATAATGAGCGTCAAGGTCAAAATGTCAAGCATTTCAGAGGAGCTAAAAGGTCCAAGCGCACAAGCTGCACATCTAAATATGTAAATCCAGATGTGTGACATCATCGGCGTTCGCAGACAGGTGTCATGAACGGATCGGCGAGTGTGAGAGTGTGAGAGTGTGGACGTGCGAACGCGTCCAGAGACGGAGACACGAGGAGTCAAATCACACGCTGTAAAAATAGCAGCGTGTTCTAAATACAGACGCGCGGTAAACAAGCCGCTCGACCGGACGGACGGCAGAGGAGCCGCTCGAGGCGCAGGTACATTCACACTTATTAATGCATTTATTAGGCATGACCTTATTAATGACCGAATGTTGTCGTTAATGACATCATGTGTGTTTCTGCTGTTGATCGGAGGGACTCTTCGAGGGTCGGAGGTCGCGTTGACTGTTGCTGAGTCACAATCGCAACACAAACATGATCAGAGAAACACGTCACGGACTCCTGGAGAACTGCAGCGTGTGTTAAGAACGCTCTGATAATGTTCATGTCACTTCTGAATTTAGACGTTTTAACACTTTTGTTCTTGGTTTTGCCATTTCATCATTCTGCAAACATTATTATGTTACTTTTGAATGTTTTCTGAACGTTCTGAATCAAGTAGAAACATTTAAAAAACGTTAGATGAACGTCCAACTAATGTTTTCATGCATGACATTGTTAGTGGAAGAACGTTTGTTCGTAACGTTGAGAAAACGTTCCGAGAGCATTCTCTGCTCACTGAGAAAGCGTGACATGAACTTCATTATCATCACAGAACTAAACGAACATAATCAAGGCGCGTCACAGATTTACAGTTTCTATTTTACCACACTGCAAAAAATCACCTTCTTACAGTGTTTTATCATCTTTTCCAGCACAGATACATGTGCTAAATTATATGACATTAAGTCTTATTATCTGAGCAATTGATGAAAATTAAGGGAGTTAATGAACCAATGGAGTAAAAAAAACTAATTTGGCAGATTTTTGTTCTTGTTTTAAGAACAAAGCCACTCAACTTTAATACATTTATCTTCCTATCTTCAGTCATTTTTCTTCTATCTTGATTTAAGAATCTTTAGATGTTTGTGCTGGAGAACGAGAAACTCTGAGGAAGAACAGAGTTTTTTGCAGTGAACCTGCTGGTTTTTATTTTCAGTCATTTTAACAAGGTGCTTTCAAATGAACTGTAATCGTAAAATGTTCATGGATGCAACTTCAGTCGTGTGTGTGTGTGTGTGTGTGTGTGTGTGAGAGAGACAGTCAGAGAGAGAGTGTGAGTGAGAGTGTGTGAGTGAGAGAGAGAGAGAGAGAGAGAGAGTGTGTGAGTGAGAGAGAGAGAGAGAGAAAGTGTGTGTGTGTGAGTGAGTGTGTATGTGTGAGAGAGACAGAGAGAGAGTGTGAGTGAGAGTGTGTGTGTGTTTTTTCTCTCACGGTTTGTCTGTTGTTCAGCATCATGAAGGCGGAACGGATCGGCGTTGACATTCCCGTGTACGACCTCTCTCTGATCCGGGATCTGTGGGAGGGACGAGTGAAGAAATACAAACAGCGGCAGAAGAAGGAGGAGGAACGCGTCAGTAAAAGTGCTCTGGAAAAGTGAGGACGGATCCTTCCTGATTCAGATCCAAACACCATCAAACAGAACCTGCTACTCAAAGTCTTCAGGACGTGATTATGTGTTTGATTAGGATTGGAACTGAACTCAGATCAGGTCATGCACCGCAAAAAAGGTGTTTCTGTCTTATTTTCCAACACAAACATCTAAACATTTACTGGAGAAGAAAAATCACTAATAACTTTCCGTCCTCTAGCGGTTGAAAATAAAACTGCATGAAGGAAGGTTGTGCTTCGGCTCTGACTGCGCGGAGGAATATAGTTCTTGTTTCGAGCTAAAGGCAGAAAGAGAGATGATGCTTCTGCTCATCAAACATTCAGTAGGTTTAAGAGATGATCCGTTGAGATGGAAAGGATCTCCAGACTCGCTTTACCCATCAATAGAGCCGGTAAATGAGCTTCACGACAGATAATGCTCTCCAGTGAACTCTGTCAGAGACACACATGTGATTATCTGTGCAATAAACACCTCACTCACCTGTTGAGTCACGAAAACAACATCAGTTCTCTTCATCTCGATGTGGATTGAGCTTTTATATCGATCTCTGTCTCGTTTCTTTTCTCTTGTTCGGCGTTTGTTTCAACGGCTGATTCGCGGAGATTTACTGACCGGCGCCAAAGTGACCGGAGCTACTGCTCTCTATTGACGGATATGACGACACACGAGTGACGAGTGCACGCGATTTCCCGCCAAAACCGTCCCGTCAGCTCTAGAATATAAACACTTATAATAGAGTTACAGTGAATCAGGGGAGGACAAAAACATTATATAGTGTATTAGAGTAAATACTTACTTTTTCATTAAATCTTAACAAAAAACGTGAGAAAATAATTTTTTTCTGTGTCCCGTTCAGGAACGCAATTGAATATCTCTGCTCTAGAGCATCCGCTCGTGTGCCATCTGTATGTTTTGTTGATTTACATCAAAAATCAAACTGTTAATGTGGTTTGTTTGCAGGGTCAACCAGCAGTGGCAGTATCGCATCGCGTGCAGGAAGCTGAAGAGCGCGGAGGTCGCGGCGCTGCACTGTTACCTGGACCGATCCGCGCTCAGCCAACTTCACACTCTACACACCGATAACAGCGGTATCGGAGAGCGATGCAAGAAAAACATAACGTCTAAGAACATTTTCCTTAGGTTCCCATTAAGTTATGAAATCGTTATTTCTGAATCAGAATTCAGAGGTTTTGTAAAAGTTTTTAGTTTGTGTGACTATTAGAGAAAACATGTGCTCTATTGTATCATTCTTCAAACATTATGGAAACGTTACTTTTGAATGTTCTCTGAACGTTCTGAAGCAAGTAGTAACAATTAAAAAACGATAGACGAACATCCAACTAAAATGTTTCAGAAACGCATTCGATGAACGATGCTAAATAGGTTTTGGCAACATCATTAAACCAGTTAACTTTCAACAAACATTCTATTAATGTTACTGGAAGAACGTTTGTCAAGAACTTCAGAGTTCTGAGAACGTTCTGTGCAAATACTGAACACTTTCAGTGCTTTTAAACCTGATGAAATGGACATTCAAATAAATTCTAGCATAGTTGATGTTTTAGAATATGTGATTAGATGTTTTTATTGTTTATTTTATCAATGTGTGTTTAATTTTCAGGGTTATTTTAGTATCATCGAGACTATTATATTTTCAATTAATATTTTGAACCGTTTTTTATTTGTATATTTTCGTTCAAGGTGTAGTGTCTATTGTGTTTGTAGCATTTTTAGTACTTTTTAAAAATATATATATTTAAATGTGCTTATAGGTGTTTCAGTTTGTTAACTATAATAACCCTAAACCTGACCAAACTATATTCCTTTTGAGTAGGGATGCACGATACATTGACCATATCGATACCGATATATATATATTCATTTTTAATGTTATCTTTATCGGCTCAGTAAGAAAATTTGGCCGATATAATAAAGCCGATAAATAACGGATGAATTCCTTCAGCTGAGACACACAGATTCACACTGTTCACCATGATGGTTTTGAATTGCTTGAAATGTGATTGAATTTGCAATTTATTGGCTTTCACATATCGGTCATTACCAGTGGTCGGCCTTCAAATATAAATAAATATCCGTTATCAGCTTTCACATATCGGTTAATGTTTTTATTGGTTTTCAAATATAAATAAATATCCGTTATCGGCTTTCACATATAAATAAATATCCGTTATCGGCTTTCACATATCGGTAAATATTGTTATCGGCTTTCAAATATAAATAAATATCCGTTATCAGCTTTCACATATCGGTTAATATTTTTATCGGTTTTCAAATATAAATAAATATCCGTTATCGGCTTTCACATATCGGTTAATATTTTTATCGGCTTTCAAATATAAATAAATATCCGTTATCGGCTTTCACATATCGGTTAATATTTTTATCGGTTTTCAAATATAAATAAATATCCGTTATCGGCTTTCACATATCGGTTAATATTTTTATCGGCTTTCAAATATAAATAAATATCCGTTATCGGCTTTCACATATCGGTTAATATTTTTATCGGCTTTCAAATATAAATAAATATCCGTTATCAGCTTTCACATATCGGTTAATATTTTTATTGGTTTTCAAATATAAATAAATATCCGTTATCGGCTTTCAAATATAAATAAATATCCGTTATCGGCTTTCACATATCGGTTAATATTTTTATCGGCTTTCAAATATAAATAAATATCCGTTATCGGCTTTCACATATCGGTTAATATTTTTATCGGCTTTCAAATATAAATAAATATCCGTTATCGGCTTTCACATATCGGTTAATATTTTTATCGGTTTTCAAATATAAATAAATATCCGTTATCGGCTTTCACATATATAGAAATATCGGTTATTGGCATTGGCCAAAATGTTCATATCAGTGCATTCCTACTTTTGAGACAAAATCCATCTGACCTCTGACTGTCCGTCTCATCCAGACAATGACACTGAGAACAAGAAGTTCATATTTGAGCTGAATGGAGACAAATGGATGGTAACTATCCAACTAAGTAATAGTTACAACTAACTATTGTTTTTTAAATGCATGTGACTCAACTATGATTCTGATTTGCAGAAATTACCTGAAGATCTTCAGTTCATGACGTATCTCA
>CM074288.1:24469639-24521681 GCA_037194245.1 Opsariichthys bidens
AAAAAACCCTGAATTGAAATGTGTTGTGTGGACAGAGATTTCATTAAAATATCTTCATTTGTGTTTCAGAGAGGAAAAGGTCTTCAGGTTTGGGACGAGGATGTACGGTGGCCGAGAGAGCTCAACGCGCGGCGAATAAGAAAACACATGCAAAAAAAACACATGCAAATAAAAAAAAAAACACATGCAAATAAAAAAAACACATGCAAATAAAAAAAAACACATGCAAATAAAAAAAGCACATGCAAATATAAAAAAAAACACATGCAAATATAAAAAAAACAGACGCAAATAAAAAAACACATGCAAATAAAAAAAGCACATGCAAATAAAAAAACACATGCAAATAAAAAAACATGCAAATAAAAAAAGCACATGCAAATAAAAAAACAGACGCAAATAAAAAAACACATGCAAATAAAAAAAATGCAAATAAAAAAAGCACATGCAAATAAAAAAACACATGCAAATAAAAAAAAAAACACATGCAAATAAAAAAAAAACACATGCAAATAAAAAAAGCACATGCAAATATAAAAAAACACATGCAAATATAAAAAAAACAGACGCAAATAAAAAAACACATGCAAATAAAAAAAGCACATGCAAATAAAAAAACATGCAAATAAAAAAGCACATGCAAATAAAAAAAACACATGCAAATAAAAAAAACACATGCAAATAAAAAAGCACATGCAAATAAAAAAACAGACGCAAATAAAAAAAACAGACGCAAATAAAAAAAAACACATGCAAATAAAAAAAGCACATGCAAATAAAAAAAATGCAAATAAAAAAAGCACATGCAAATAAAAAAACACATGCAAATAAAAAAAAAAACACATGCAAATAAAAAAAAACACATGCAAATAAAAAAAGCACATGCAAATATAAAAAAACACATGCAAATATAAAAAAAACAGACGCAAATAAAAAAACACATGCAAATAAAAAAAGCACATGCAAATAAAAAAACACATGCAAATAAAAAAACATGCAAATAAAAAAGCACATGCAAATAAAAAAAACACATGCAAATAAAAAAAACACATGCAAATAAAAAAGCACATGCAAATAAAAAAACAGACGCAAATAAAAAAAACAGACGCAAATAAAAAAAACACATGCAAATAAAAAAAGCACATGCAAATAAAAAAAATGCAAATAAAAAAAGCACATGCAAATAAAAAAACACATGCAAATAAAAAAAGCACATGCAAATATAAAAAAGCACATGCAAATAAAAAAAAACAAATGCAAATAAAAAAAGCACATGCAAATAAAAAAAGCACATGCAAATAAAAAAAGCACATGCAAATAAAAAAAGCACATGCAAATAAAAAAAACATGCAAATAAACCTACTAGGACCTGCTTATCATCTGTGTCCAAAACCAGTTCAACTCCCCCTTCACTCATTCACTGATCCCTATATAGTGAACGGCATTGAGTGCACAATGTGTTCACAATCATGAGTGTTTTTCACAGATGACGTGGTCGTCGAGCGCCTCAGGCGCCGTTACCATGACGTCACATTAGTAACAGATGATGAACGAATATTTTTAAATCATCCACTAAATGATCATCTCTTAAAGTTTAACGAGTGAACAACAATGCCACATATTAAAACACTTTTCAGTTAGTGAAACATGGAGTTCATGCCTACAGAATATATTTAATATTTTTTTGTTGGTGCTGTCGTCAAGTAGGGTCCGTCACTTTTTGGGGTCCCCTTGAAACATTTCCGCTGTGTTTTGCGCTATATGCAGCGCGTTTTTGTGTTTGCATGTGTTTTCTTATTCGCAGCGCGTTGAGCTCTCTCGGCCGCCGTAAGGATGAGTAAATCATGACAGAATTTCATTTTCGGGTGAACTAATACCTCAACGTTGCATTCATTATCTAATGTTCACAGTTCATTAGTGAGCAATAATTTACTGTTAATCACACGAATCAATTTGTCAGGAAGAGCTTCACCTGTGCGATGATGGACAGGATTCCCACCATCGCTATAAACCCTGCGATGGCTTCTGACGAGAAGTTGATGACCTGAAACACGAGTCACGAGGAATGAATGTATTTCTTGTTCAGTCTCCACGCTGCAGAAGAGAGCTGGGTTGACAATTTTTTGGACTGGACGTTCAAGCGGGTACGCACCTGTCCCAGGTACAGGAAGAAGCTGGAATACTGTCCGGCCTCCGGCAGATACGACAGGAACACCGTGACGCAGATGAGCAGCACCGTGGAGTCTTTCCCAACCTTCCTCAGAGACTGAAACACAGTGTCACACGGCAGTGACCTTCACGAGAACTGACCGGACGTCCAAAAACTCAAGGATGTTCAGCATCACCGCAAAATATCGGTCAGAGAATCTTGAACATCAGAAGTGAAACTTACGGCGAAAGGATCCGCCTGCTCCCAGGAAATGGGAAAACCCCACGATGACAGTCTCATTTTGTCCGGCAGAGACTCGGGCACCACCAGCAGGACGAACAGGATGTCAGCCACCGCGATGATGGTGGCGAGAAGAACCACCAGACTGTCTCCGTACCGGACGGACAGGAACGCTCCTATAGCCGGACTCGTCACTAAACTCGCAGCGAACGTCGCTGAAACCTGAAACCGAAGACCAGCAACATGTGCTGAACTGACAGTTTCTATGACACTGAGTATCTCTGTTTACACACACATCCAGACGTTCTCACCAGTCCATACGCTGTGCTTCTTTCATGCTCTTCTGTGATATCAGCCACATACGCAAATATCACTGAGAAGGTGACGGAGAAGAGTCCAGACACGGACATCAGAGCGAAAAACCACCTGACGCAGAGACAAACACACAAACGTCATGTTGAATCAATCAACTAAAGGATTCGTTCGCGACACAATTCATTTCCTGATCATTTTCTCACCCCGTGTCATCGAAGATTCATGTCTTTCTTTCTTCAGTCGGAAAGAACTTAAAGCGTTCGTTCACACAAAAATGAGATTTCAGTCAGGAGTTCCTCTCCCTCATGTGCTTCTACACCTTCGTTCATCTTCAGACACACATGAAGATGTTTCTGATGAAATCCGATGGTTCAGTGAGTCTCTGTTGACAGTAAGATCATGAACACTTTCACTAAAACACATTTAAAACAGGTCATGTGACTACAGTGGATCAACATCGATGTTATAAAGTGACGAGAATAACAAAAAAAACAAAATAACGACTTTATTCAACAATATCTAGTGATGATTCTGAACACTGATTCATGAAGCTTCACGAATCTTTTGTGTCGAATCAGTGGTTCGGAGCGCCAGAGTCACGTGATTTCAGTCAACGAGGCTTCGTTACGTCAGAAGTGATTCACAACGTTTTGAAAGTTCAATGGTTCACGTGACTTTGGCAGTTTGATTCACGAACCGAACCACTGATTCGACACAAAAGATTCACTTCATGAATCAGTGTTTTGAATCATCACTAGATATTGTTGAATAAAGTCGTTATTTAGTTTTTTGTTATTCTCGTCACTTTATAACATCAATGTTGATCCACTGTCGTCACATGACCTGTTTTAAATATGTTTTAGTGAAAGTGTTCAATATCAACAGAGACTCACTGAACCATCGGATTCCATCAGAAACATCTTCATGTGTGTCTGAAGATGATGAAGGTGTAGAATCACATGAGGGAGAGGAACTCCTGACTGAACTTTTTTAGGGGGAAAATTAAAACAAACTTTTGAGGAACTCATTCCAGGATTGTTCTCCATATAGTGGACTTCAATGGAGTTCAATGGGTTCAAATGTCAGTTTCAGTGCAGCTTCAAAGATCTACATGATCCAGACGAGGAACAAGGGTCTGACTTAAGGATCTCCACTATATGGAGAAGAATCCTGGAACCTTCTCCTCAATTTCTTTTCATCTAAAGAAAGATGTAAACATCTTGGATGACGTGAGGGTGAGTAAATTATCAGGACATTTTAATTCTGTTCAACATCAGCAGGTTTAATGCTGCAGCTCTGAAACACTCAAAGTCAGTCAGTGACTCGCTGTGTTCATCTTCACTGGATTACTGAGGGTTAGTCTCTCATGCAGAAGGAGCTGCAGTGACTCAAACACCCAAGAGATTTAGTCACTTGAGAGTCATGTGATGGAGCTCTCACACACACACACACTCTATCTCTCTCTCACACACACACACACACACACTCACACACACTCACACGGCCGTACCATGGGCTGATCCTCATTAGTGGGATGGGGGCGCAGGTGAAAAACACTGTGAGCAGCAGGAAGCTTTTCCTGCCCCAAACATCAGACAGGGCACCGATCAGAGGAGCGCTCATGAACGACAGCAAGCCCTGCAAACACATGCCACAGGAATATATTCAGCGACGATCACACGTCCTCACTGCAGCCGCAAGCACATGACACGCCACTGTAAGACTGTAAGACTGTAAGACCGCTCACCTTGACGCCCTGAATGAGGCCGTTCATGAGAAACGTGTGCTGTGGGAAAGTTTTGTGCAGGACCTGGAATGAAGAAATTATTAGATTATTATCAAAACACAAACACTTCCGTGAGCAGAAGAGAAACTGAGAGTGACGCTTGTATGACAACGTCGAAAGCAAATACACATATAATATAATATCATAGTGTTATTATTGAGTGCAATAAACATTAGGAGTGTGTTATTTATTATCGATATGTTCCCGTCCCTCCTCAGGACTGCAGGTGATATTCTGTCCCTGTTCAATGAACCATTACAGTAAATCTTGACATTGAAATGACTGACTGTCAGCATCGGGGTGGTCAGGAGACCCCAGGCGAAGAACTCCATGAAGATCACCACCACTGCATGGGCCACCTTCGCCCGGCCGACACTGCGCTGCTGAGGAGAACACACACACGATTCAGTCACACACACGATTCAGTCACAGACATGATTCAGTCACACAGACTCGATTCAGTCTCACAGACATGATTCAGTCACAGACACACGATTCAGTCACAGACACACGATTCAGTCACACAGACACGATTCAGTCACATAGATATGATTCAGTCACACAGACACGATTCAGTCACAGACACGATTCAGTCACACAGACGTGATTCATGAATCAGTCACAGACACGATTCAGTCACACAGATATGATTCAGTCACACAGACACGATTCAGTCACAGACACGATTCAGTCACACACACGATTCAGTCACAGACCTGATTCAGTCACACGGACATGATTCAGTCACACGGACATGATTCAGTCACACAGACATGATTCAGTCACAGACACACGATTCAGTCACAGACACACGATTCAGTCACAGATATGATTCAGTCACACAGACACGATTCAGTCACAGACACGATTCAGTCACACACACGATTCAGTCACAGACCTGATTCAGTCACACGGACATGATTCAGTCACACAGACATGATTCAGTCACAGACACACGATTCAGTCACAGACACACGATTCAGTCACAGATATGATTCAGTCACACAGACACGATTCAGTCACACAGATATGATTCAGTCACACAGACATGATTCATGAATCAGTCACAGACACGATTCAGTCACACAGATATGATTCAGTCACACAGACATGATTCAGTCACAGACACGATTCAGTCACACACACGATTCAGTCACAGACCTGATTCAGTCACACGGACATGATTCAGTCACACAGACATGATTCAGTCACAGACACACGATTCAGTCACAGACACACGATTCAGTCACAGATATGATTCAGTCACACAGACACGATTCAGTCACACAGATATGATTCAGTCACACAGACATGATTCATGAATCAGTCACAGACACGATTCAGTCACACAGATATGATTCAGTCACACAGACATGATTCATGAATCAGTCACAGACATGATTCAGTCACACAGACATGATTCAGTCACAGACATGATTCAGTCACACAGACTCGATTCAGTCTCACAGACACGATTCAGTCACAGACACGATTCAGTCACACAGACATGATTCATGAATCAGTCACAGACACGATTCAGTCACACAGATATGATTCAGTCACACAGACACGATTCAGTCACAGACACGATTCAGTCACACAGACATGATTCATGAATCAGTCACAGACACGATTCAGTCACACAGACACGATTCAGTCACACAGACATGATTCAGTCACAGACACGATTCAGTCACACAGACATGATTCAGTCACAGACCTGATTCAGTCACACAGACATGATTCATGAATCAGTCACACAGATATGATTCAGTCACACAGACACGATTCAGTCACACAGATATGATTCAGTTATACAGACATGATTCAGTCACAGACCTGATTCAGTCACACACACGATTCAGTCACACACACAATTCAGTCACACACACGATTCAGTCACACAGACATGATTCAGTCACACACACGATTCAGTCACACACACGATTCAGTCACAGACACGATTCAGTCACACACACGATTCAGTCACAGACCTGATTCAGTCACACGGACATGATTCAGTCACACAGACATGATTCAGTCACAGACACACGATTCAGTCACAGACACACGATTCAGTCACAGACACACGATTCAGTCACAGATATGATTCAGTCACACAGACACGATTCAGTCACACAGATATGATTCAGTCACACAGACATGATTCATGAATCAGTCACAGACACGATTCAGTCACACAGATATGATTCAGTCACACAGATATGATTCAGTCACACAGACATGATTCATGAATCAGTCACAGACATGATTCAGTCACACAGACATGATTCAGTCACAGACATGATTCAGTCACACAGACTCGATTCAGTCTCACAGACACGATTCAGTCACAGACACGATTCAGTCACAGACACACGATTCAGTCACAGATATGATTCAGTCACACAGACACGATTCAGTCACACAGATATGATTCAGTCACACAGACACGATTCAGTCACAGACACGATTCAGTCACACAGACATGATTCATGAATCAGTCACAGACACGATTCAGTCACACAGATATGATTCAGTCACACAGACACGATTCAGTCACAGACACGATTCAGTCACACAGACATGATTCATGAATCAGTCACAGACACGATTCAGTCACACAGACACGATTCAGTCACACAGATAGATTCAGTTACACAGACATGATTCATGAATCAGTCACAGACACGATTCAGTCACACAGACACGATTCAGTCACACAGATAGATTCAGTTACACAGACATGATTCAGTCACAGACACGATACAGTCACACAGACATGATTCAGTCACAGACCTGATTCAGTCACACAGACATGATTCATGAATCAGTCACACAGATATGATTCAGTCACACAGACACGATTCAGTCACACAGATATGATTCAGTTATACAGACATGATTCAGTCACAGACCTGATTCAGTCACAGACACGATTCAGTCACACAGACATGATTCATGAATCAGTCACAGACACGATTCAGTCACACAGACATGATTCATGAATCAGTCACAGACACGATTCAGTCACACAGACATGATTCATGATTCAGTCACACAGATATGATTCAGTCACACAGACACGATTCATGATTCAGTCACACAGATATGATTCAGTCACACAGACATGATTCATGAATCAGTCACAGACACGATTCAGTCACACAGATATGATTCAGTCACACAGACATGATTCATGAATCAGTCACAGACACGATTCAGTCACACAGACATGATTCAGTCACAGACATGATTCAGTCACACAGACTCGATTCAGTCTCACAGACACGATTCAGTCACAGACACGATTCAGTCACACAGACATGATTCATGAATCAGTCACAGACACGATTCAGTCACACAGATATGATTCAGTCACACAGACATGATTCATGAATCAGTCACAGACACGATTCAGTCACACAGACATGATTCATGATTCAGTCACACAGCGGTTCAGAGGATCAGCTGGACTGATCACAGGTCAGTGATGGAGTGTTTCTCACTCACATTATAACGAATCACACGTTTCTTTTGTTTCAAGAGCATAAAAATAATGATCGTTATAGATCCATCCGAACCTCGTGACACTCAAACATCTTTCCGTTCAGTTCCTATAAAAGCAGTGAAGGAGCGCGATGACGTCACTCACTCTGATGTGTTTGATCAGCATGATGTTTTCCGTCCGACTCTCACATTCTGCTCGAGATCTCGGTCATCCTGATCGGATTTAATGAATCAAGCGGATTTTAATTCTCCTTGACGATCTTCTCTTCCACTTTCTAACATCAACATTCCTGAGCATCGACTTCCGGCTTCCGTCTCCGCGTCCCTCCGAGAGTCAAATTCAAAATAAAAGTTCTCAAAAAAACAAAAACGTTTTCATTAGAAAAATAAAATGTACATCTGAAATTAGGAAGATCATAAGGGGAAAAAGCTTTAGTAAATATTAATTGTCACATAAAAGTGCATATTTGTGAGATTTTAAAAAAAGTGACTTAGATTATGACATAAAAACTCATTCTGGCATGCCAACTCATAATTATGACATAATTATCAGATTTTTTTTTTAAAAAATCGAAATTATGACTCAAAACAACGAAATCATGACACGTCAAAATTTCTATTTTTATGCCAAAATTTTTCATTTCAATTAAAATTTTAGATTTCATATAACATCAATTCGACTTTTTATGTCATAATTCTGACGAGAAAAGACCGATATTCAAAATTGAATTCGTTCGCTACGTTTTGAATTCACTCTTATTTTGTGATACTGATGAAGTTCAACTTTACTCGACACGAGCACACAAGGGAAATAAAACCGAGAAAATACAGTCCCTCGCAAACTCGTGTCGCGCGCGTTTGAGTGTATTGTGTTGAGGCGCGCTCTCGTCAGCATGCTCGTGCCCGCGCAGTGCAGCGGAAACACGCGCTCGAGGAGTCTGCGGTGTGAGAATTAGTTTCAGTGTTTGTGAGAGTTTTGCTCTGAAGCTAAACTGTGTGAAGAAGCGCGAATTTGCAATGAAACCCGGACAGTGAGGTGTGTATGTGCGAGTGTGTGTGTGTGTGTGTGTGTGTGTGTGTGTGTGCGTGTGCGTGTGCGAGTGTGTGTGTGTGATTGTTTCATTGTTGTTGGAGCAGAAGCAGCTTTTTCCACTTCATTCCCACCTTTAAGTTAATGTAATGCCTCAAATTAATTTACTGATTCTTATGAACATTAGTACGTACTTAAAAACCATTTCTACTTTAAAGTTTTTTGTTTCTACTTTAAAGTAGAAATGCATTTAAAAATGACCATGGTAAACGTCCCAAAGCCCCGACTTTACCATGCTGCATGTGTAGTGTGCTCTAGAGAGCTCACTGGGTTTATTAACTCTAGTGTCACACGATCAGACTGCATTAATATTAATATTTGACGCAGAGAGAAACATGAGAGACACAATTTTTACTGAGAAAAATCAACGTTATAAATCTGAGAAAAGAACATGTGAATATTTTTTCTTTTATGTTACAGTGGTTTTTTTTGTACTCACTATAGTACTGTTAGATGCGTTTATTATTATTTGTAATAATATTATATATATATTTATTATTATATTATATGTTAATATATATTTAAAATTAATACAAATATAATATAACAATATCATATATAGCACTAATTTCTCTCTCTATATATATATTTACATATTCATTAATATCTAAAATTTATATTATGTATTATTTTATGTATTATAAATATAGTGCTCTATTTCAATAATAAAATCTTTTTTTTACTTTTAATTTTTAAAACTTAATATTTTAAAAATATATTTTTTATTTCAATAGATTCTTATTATTTTAATTAAAATGATTTATTTTACTTTTTTTTACCTATTTTTCTGTAAACTTGTGGTTTAATGGATCTGAGTTGACATGAACTGAAAATAAACGGCTATATTTTATTTTAAACTACCGGTTTTTATATCAATCCTGAGCCCAATATATACTGTGAAAAATATGTGTTCGATGCATTATTTATTTTTATATTTTTTTATTAAATTTTTTTTTAAAAATTTAATTAAAAAATATATTATCAAATTTCTATTATTTATATTTCAATAATTTCTCATTAGTTTAATCAAATGTGTTTATTTTTTTACATTGTTTAGTAATGTTTGCTAACGATAATTAATAAAAATGCAGCTGCTCATGTTTAGTGGATGTGAACTCAGATCCATTAATCCAGGGAAGTTTACAGACGCGTTGCTCACTGGTAAATGCGTTCGTGGATGTTGTGAAAGAGTTCCCGATGTGTCCGGACAGGAATCGTCAGTGATCGATCGGATCGCAGCAGATGGAGTGTCCGTACAGAAGCCGCTCCAAACACGCCGCAGGTCAGAGGTCACCTCTATAGTGTGCGAAATAAACCTGCTCTATATGCATGACCGGACACGACGCGCTCTTGTGTTTCCGCAGCTGGCGGGGTGTCGGCCGGCCGGCCCGTGATGAGGAAGAGGAGCTCGCTCAAGTGAGTGTCTGGAGAACGCGATGTGAGAATGAGCCGCGCGGCGCTGTTAAACGCTCTGCCGTCTGTCCACAGGCACAAACGCTCTCCTCCCGTCCGTCCGGCCGCGTCTCCCACGGCAAGCATCGTCGGCTGCCGGATCCAGCACGGATGGAAGGAAGACGCCTTCGGCCCGGTGTCCCGGTGGTCGGGGACGGTGCTGGTCCAGGTGCCGGTCAACTCCTCTCTGTACCTCATCAAGTACAAGGGAGTGGACTGCGTCTACGGCCTGGAGCTCTTCAAAGACCCGCGGGTTCAGAATCTGGAGGTTCTGCCCGGGGAGATCGCCTCGTTCCGGGTCAGCGACACTCGTCTGGCGGACAGGCTGCTGGGACGGCCCGTGGCGCACCTGTTCGAAACGGACGACGGCTCCAAGGACGAGTGGAGGGGTCTGGTGCTGTCCAGAGCTCCCAGCATGCCTGCGTGGTTCTTCATCACGTATGAGAAGGACCCCATGCTGTACATGTACCAGCTGATGCAGGATTATAGAGACGGAGACCTGCGGATTCTTCACGAGTCCGGTGAGCGGACAGCCGAGAGTACTTAATACTCAATACTTTAATGGCATACATGTGTTTTAACGGCATATATAAATATAAAAATATTTCATATATGTGTTTTAAATAGTTTTAGCGGTGTGTGCAGGGCGGGTGGGTTACTTTTGAAATTCTATTTCACTACAGATTACAAAATTCATGCTTTAAAAAGTCATTTGTGACGTATTTCGTTACATTACTCAAGTTTAGTCACTTCATCTAAATACTTTAGAATACTTTGGAATACTAATAAGTGTGGAACAAACACAAAAAAGGTTTTTATCTCACAATTCTGACTTTTTCCCTCAGAATTGAGTGATATAAAGTTGCAATTGAGAGTTATAAAGTCAGAATTATGAGATAAACCCACAATAATGAGAATAGAAAGAATTATGAGATATCGGAATAGGAAATATCTCCCAATTCTGGTTTTATAAAACGCAGTTGTGAGTTTAAATCTTGGATTTTTGAAAAAAAAAAAAAGTCAGAATTGTGAGATAAAAAGTTGCAATTACCTTTTTTACAATTACAAGGGACTCAAACAACTGTTGCAAAACATGGAAACAGTCGTGGATCATCCATTAATGTTTACATTCATGTTTAAATGACATTAAAACTCAAAGTAATCACTTTGGTAATCTAAAACACTTTTCAGATGGAACTGGAATCTGATTACCACACATTTCAAATCAAACACAGTCACTCAAATTGTGTCACTGAGTTACTTGTGTCTCGTTACTCCCCGACCCTGTGTGTAAATATATCATATTTTAATGATATTTATCTCAGTTCAGTCATACTATTTAAATTACATTTTATTTTATTCATTTCATTAGTTTAATGTGACCTCGAGTCTTTTTTTATTAATAATAATACGACTGTAGCAGTTTTTGTAACAAGCTGTCTCTCGTTCAGCGTGTGATTCTGAAGGGTGAAGGTCGCGTATTAAAAGCTTTGCTCCGTGTTTCCCTCCATCAGACGAGCCGGCGGAGTTCAGGGAGCCGGGGGAAGTGAGCGACTCGCTGGTCGGGAAGCAGGTGGAGTGTTTGAATAAGGAAGGAGCGCAGAGGATCGGCACGATCATCCAGCAGGTTCAGGCCAAACCCTCCGTCTACTTCATCAAGTTTGAGGATGACTATCACATCTACGTCTACGACATGGTTGGATCGTAAACACGCTCCGTCTGTGATTTACAGTCGGTTGTAAACAAATGATGTTCATTATATTGAAAGCATCCGATGCCTTTCCCGTGCGTCTGTTTGAGAATAAAACTAACCCATCTGGTGGTCTTTTCTAACAGGTTTTGTTCAGAATGTCACATGTCAGTTTAAGTTCTTTTCTTGTATTGTAAATAGTCTCTCTCTCTCTCTCTCATGTGTCATTGACATAAGGAGTGCTAACATTCCCTCTCACGTGCTCCTCGTACTAAAGATTAAACGCTCAAGTATTTGACCAAACAAACTTGTCCGTTTATTGTGATGCATTACATTTAAACAGGAACTTTTCTAGCTGAAAAACATTCACTCATTTTTATTAAAGTGATGCTTGACTATGATTTAACTTCCGTCAGTGTGTAATCTGTGAAGTTACGACACTCAAAGTTCAATGAAAAGAGATATATTTCTGTTTAAGGACTACAACAAATGGCTAAAATTTGTAATATTTTATATTTGTATATATATTAAATATGTATAACACTTTACATATTTCATTTATATATATATAAAATCTATATTATTTTTATATTAGGTCTTATATATTTTTTTATTTTAAATATATTATTTTTTAATAATCTTTTTTTACTATTAATTTTTAAAACTTAATAAAAAAATATTTTTATTTCAATAGACTCTTATTTTAATGAAATTTATGAATTTTACTTTTTTTTACCTATTTTTCTGTGAACTTCTGGTTTAATGGATCTGAGTTGACATTATAAAAATGGTAATGAATAAAAACAGCTCTTCATTCTGGACACAATTTATACTCTGAGAAATATGTATTCGATGCATTAGAGACTACAACGAGCGTCTTCCTGCGTTAGTGACATCACAAACCATAAAATTTACATAAACCCCGCCCTCGAGAACACACAACAAAGGGGGCGGGGCGGGGCCATGTCGGGCTCCTTTAGAGAAGAGGAAGAGTTGTTGTCGTCGAGTGTTGTTCAGTTTACGCCGGACCGCTTCACAGACGAGGCTCGATTCGAGGAAAAAAGACGAGCGTGACGACACACGCTAGCGACGAGTGGATCAACTCCACAGCAACGACATCCATTTATCCACGAACCGTTCAGAAACGTCTTCCTGAGTCTCTCCATCCGTTTGAACACTTTCCTCATTTTGTCTGCGTGAGATTCTCCAGCTTTGTTGTTGTTGAGCGGTTAAAGCTCCGCCCTCTTCTGGAGCAGCAGCTCATTTGCATTTAAAGGGACGGCGTGTTTTTGCTCACACCCAAATAGAGGCGAATTTGACAAGCGATAATAAATGATCTTGAGCTGAAACTTCACACACATTCTTTGAAAGGGACATTATAGTTCCCCTTTAATTAAGGGCAAAGCACCAAAGGTAAGATATTTGCACTGGAAAATGAAAAACATCACCTATTTGTAGTGTGAGCAAAAGGTACAGTAAAAGCTATTTCCATATTATAGTGTTTGGGAGCAAAGTTATTTTTTTATAAAAGGAATTAAAAAGTAATGGAGATCTGTTGGAAACTGTCTTTTCAAACGTTGAAGTGTTACTAATAAACTCATTGTGTTCTTCCTAGACATTTCATTTATAGAGAACATCTTCATGTTCCGCTCCCTTCAATTTCTTTAAATGCTCTTAAATTCAGCTTCATAAAACCTGTAGAAACCCTGTTCGTGTTCTTATTCTTCCGCAGTGGAAGTCTATGGCAGCCCATGGAACCGTATGGTGAAACGTTTTGAAATTTGGCAATTCGGCATAAAGGACAATCTAAACATTAACCACAGCAAGTCTCTAACGCAATCCCTCTAGCGCCACCAACTGTCCAAATTTACACTCATGTTTATGCTAATAACTTTTGAACCATAAGGGCTAAATACATAATATTTTTCCTCTGATTCCTTGGCTAATGATTAGATTACACCCTATGACGTCATTACGAAATCCTCCTTGATCCAGTGTCGCGGGTAACCCATTAAAGTAACTTGAGTTATGTAATCAGATTACTTTTTCAAGTTACAAGTAAAGTTTTACTTTTAGATTTACAATAATATTCCCGAGTTACTTTTTCAAAAAAGTAATGTGTGTTTTTCCATTTATACTGACCTCTCTTTTCTCCATGTTGAGAGAATCAGGAGTGAAGTTGCTCTTCCTTCAGCCTGAGGCTTATTATGGTGTGAAACGGCCTTTACATTTGCCAACAATAGAAATTTTATTTAGTTTTTTGTTAAAAAACAAACGTAAGCCCAGCCCAGGTGAGAAAAAGTAACGTAATGCATGACTTTCATAAAAAGTAACTGAGTAACGCGATTAGTTACTTTTTCAGGGAGTGTCGCATCACTTTTAAAAGTAGTTTTCCCCAACACTGCCTTGCTCCAATTTTCACAAACATGAAACCAGATGATAACAAAAGGACTCACCTCACTCTGACCACACCACACCACGGCAATTAAATTATATTACTAGTGATTCTATTTAAGATTTTTGTTCAACCATTGACTAAAATCGTCGAATCGCCCGTTGTTGCCGTCGGTCTGACGCTCCGAGCTTTCATAACTCTTTTTCTGCTCGGCCCCTTCATTATATTTAGTTTCAGTTCTTTTATTACAAAAAGTGAATGTCACTAAATGAAAATAAGAAATTTTGCTTTGCCAACTAGCTGAAATAAAAATTTAAAATAAACTATTTTAATTTCAGTTTATTTTAATCAATGAAAATGTTTTTATGGTTTAGTTCACCCCGTATTTTTAAAAACACTTTCCTGCTTGATTTTCTCAAGGCTTGAATAATTGACCTTGCAGAACAAGTGAGCTTTGAGAGTGTGATGGGAGGAGTCGCCTGAGGCCCAACAGAGCGTCTCTGAATGACCCATACTGCCCCACAGAGGGGCCGTTCAGAGACCCGTCCCGCCGGCACAAGGCAAACAAGCAGGACAAACATCCCTCATGAGCCGAACCTTCCCCGGAGCAGAAGCCGTGAGTAGAGCTTTGATTTGATCAGTAATGCTGGTCAAATGATTTAAAACGTTAACTATTAACTATTAATTATAACATCATATAATTGACCATTCAGTGGTTTTACAGGCATACGCTGTGAAATATGATGCTCTTCCTCAGAGTTTCTGTCCTGTTTTACAGCACAAATATCTAAACAATCATAAATCAAGAGACATTTACTGGAGAAGAAAAATCACTGAAGAAATTAAGACGGAAAGTCAGAAAAATGATCCTGTTTTTCCTTTGAATTAAGATTATTTTTCTGACTGACATTTATCTAGTTTTCTGCCTTTTATACCTTTTTTAAATGAATGATAATTTCATATATTGTTATATTTTGATCATATAACATTTATTCTCTCCATTTCATCAACTTGTTTCAGAGTAACTGTATCAGTCATATAAAATAATATTGACACTAACCTAATTCTGAAGATTACATTAATATTTCTTAACTTTATGAATGTTATTAATTCATATAATTACTATTAATATTGAACATCAAACTGTTTTCTTAGCATTTTCTTTTCTCGAAGCACAAATTCGGTGTATTTTCCGGCCCTCTTGTGATTGACAGGATATAATCGGCTGTTTTTAAACTATTGGCTGAAACTTTGCTTTCACTGTCTGATATAATCGCTGCATCTCTAGATATTAGAGTACATTTTACAAGAGAATGCTGTTTCAGTCTTTCTACTTCAAAAGTTCATGTTTAATTCAGTGTATTACTTGATATTTTACATGAAATTTAGCCATTTCTGAGTGAAATTGTTTCAAAGCAAATCCAACAGTGTGCAGATTTATCTTGATTTTTGTAATTGGTGGTTAAATACTTGTTCATTCAACTCATTCGCGTACACAGGCGTTCAGTTTTGACCAATCTCTCGCCACGAGTTACAACTCAAATAAACATCTTTGTGTTCGTTCATGTTAGAGTTGTATTTTCTAACCTCGTCTCTGTAGGCCTCCATTGTCACAGTAGCTCGCATGCGTTCCGGTCTGTCCTGTTAATGCAGTTTTTCTCCGACGACCTTGTGAATCGACGCCCCAGGACACGGCTGCCTCCTTGTGGATAAACTCATTACTGCAAAAGTTATCAAATGTGCGACGTGCGTGGTTACAAACATCCACGCTGACCCTCGCAAACATGTAAAAAGTGAGGTATACTTTGGGCTTTAATCTCATCGAAAGTGCACGACCAGAATCACGTTGACACCTGTTTTTTTGTGTGCACTTTTTATGAAATCAAGGAGAGAAGACATGATCTGACATCAAGAGTTCCCAAGCAATGGATGAAATCACTTGACGCTGAAACGGTTTGAAAGTCCAAAACTGCAGAAGTCTGCATCATTAGAATCGTCTGTGTAGTCTCACAGGTCAGTCATGCCGAGGAGACCCGGCGGGCCGGTCAGCGCCGCGCTGCTGCTGTTCTGCTTCGCTCTGCTGCTGTACCGTCTGTCCTGCGGGACTCGAACCCGGGGCCGGTCAGGGAGGCCGGCGGGTGAAGACGCGTACGAGGCTTTACTGCACCGTCACGAGCAGCAGTATCTGCTCTACACCGCCAACCTCACCAAACAAATCTGGCAGCTGAAGAAAGACCTGCAGGAGAGGTCAGCGATCTTCCCACCGGACCGTGAGGAAAGGAGCCGTTCGGAGCTGGAAGAGTTCATGCGAAACCAGCTGAAACGGGCCGAGGTCGACTCAGGAGAACGGCTGGAGAACGAGTTTGCAGTGGTGCCGTTCGAGAGCTTCACCCTCCACAGGGTTTATCAGCTGGAGACCGGCCTCACGCGACTCCCTGTGGAGAACCCGCTCCGCCGGGACCGCAGGGACGAGCTGAACGGAGCGCTGGAAGCGGCGCTGCATCTGCTGAACCAACCGCAGGTGGGAGACTCGCAGCGGCGGAGGACTTACTCTCCAAAACACTTCTCTGAAGGTGAGATCGCTCACAGTTTCTCACCCAGCGAACATGGAACGTTCTGACACGGTTCTTCTTCCAGTGACGTTAGTAGAACGTTCGTTCAGAGTTATCTGGTCTTCAATAATGTTCTCAAAACATTAGCACAAAAACATTATTTATACATCGTTCACGTTTTAGTTGGACGTTCATCTAACGTTATTTCAATGTTTCAGAACGTATAACGTTCCCAAAGTCTTTCCCGTTTGAGATTCTTTGTCTTTGATGGCAGGAATCTTCCGCACAGAGAGGGACAAAGGAACTTTATATGATCTTGCCTTCAGAGAAAACAGCGTTCCAGACTTCAGGAGACTCGTCTTCTTCCGTCCGTTTGCTCCGCTGATGAAGGTCAAAGAGGAGTTCATGGACACGTCCCAGATCCTCATCAACGTCGTCGTGCCGCTGGCCGAGAGCGTGGACGCGTTCAGACTCTTCATGCGGCGCTTCAGGTGAAACGAGTCTGTGTTGGTCTCGTGGTCCATCAGGGTCATGTGACGCGTCATTAACCTCTGTGTGTCTCAGTGAAGTGTGCGGCGGTCAGGACGGACGGACTCACCTCACCGTCGTGCTCTTTGGGTCAGACAAGATGGATGAAGTGAAAGGAATTGTGGATGGAATATCCAGGTAGAATAAACACCTTTACACGAGTGAAAAACACGTCCAATAAACTCAAGCCCATTTAAACAATTCATGCTTTCGTGAATCATCATCATCATGCCAAAAACGTGAAATTATGACATTCTAAATCATATTCATGAGAAGAAAAATCGAAATTATGACAAATTAAAACAATTGGACAGTCTTGATATTATATCTTGACTCATAATTTCATTTTTGTCATAATTATGATTAATATTAATGAGATTAAAAGTCTAAATTATTACATACTAAAATGAAATTATGACAAAAAAATTGAAATTATGACATACTAAATCATATTCATGAGAAGAAAAGTCGAAATTATGACAAACTAAAACAAATTGACAGTCTTGAAATTATAACTGGACTCATAATTTCAATTTTGTCATAATTATGATTAATATTATTGAGATTGAAAGTCTAAATTATTACATACTAAAATGAAATTATGACATACTAAATCATATTTATGAGAAAAAAAGTCGAAATTATGACAAACTAAAACAATTTGACAGTCTTGATATTATAACTGGACTCATAATTTCAATTTTGTTATAATTATGATTAATATTTATGAGATTGAAAGTCTAAATTATTACATGCTAAAATGAAATTATGACAAAAAATTGAAATTATGACATACTAAATCATATTCATGAGAAGAAAAGTCGAAATTATGACAAATTAAAACAATTGGACAGTCTTGATATTATAACTTGACTCATAATTTCATTTTTGTTATAATTATGATTAATATTTATGAGATTGAAAGTCTAAATTATTACATACTAAAATGAAATTATGACATACTAAATCATTTTTATGACATAAAAATCTAAAATTATGAAATTATGACTAGTGACTCAATGAAGGTCACAATTATGACGATAAAAGTCAAAATGATGACTATTAATTATATAAGCCATAACTGAGATGGAAAGTTGAAATTATACTGTTAATTATGACATAAAATTAGTATGTCATGATTTTGACTTTTTATCTCATAATTATGACTTAGTATGTAATTCGGGGTCTTCAGCGGTTTTCGGGGCGAGGACCCTCAGATGAGAGACGAAATGTCTCTGATATTAATAGAAATCAATCATGTTACGATAGTAATGTTATGTTAAGACAGTAATATACAAATAATTAATCAAATTAAAACAAGGGTAAAAACATCAAACATTAATTGACGGACCCGCTGCAGAACTGTAATATAACTGTAATATAACTGACTTTTTGTGTCACGGTCTCTGTTCTGAACCTCCGCTCATCAGCGTCTGTCCTGCAGGAGGACGAGGTCCAGGAACGTGACTCTGATCCGTGTGAATGAGGCGTTCTCCAGGGCTCGAGGGCTGGACGTCGGCGCTCGCTCCTGGACGCGGGGGGACGTCCTGCTGTTCTTCTGCGACGTGAACGTTCACTTCACCGCTGACTTCCTGAACTCCTGCCGCATGAACGCTGAAGCAGGTACAGAGAATCAGAGGAGACACGCGTTCAGAGCAGCTTCATGCCGGGAGTTTTATTTCTAGATCATCAACTTTTTATGTTTTGAATGAGTCAAACTGAAAACTTGTTACCTTAAAATATAGTAAAGTATAAAAGACTTTTGATTGGATCACAGACAGTTGGACAACAGACTGACTTTATGTGCTGATGCTCGTGTTCTTCTCAACACACACACACACTCACACTCTCACACACACTCACACACACTCTCTCTCACACACACTCACACACACACACACACACACACACACACACACCACACACTCACTCTCACAGGTAAACAGGTGTTTTATCCGGTGATGTTCAGCCAGTATAATCCAGAGGTCATCTATGGTCAACACATCCCTTCTGCTGAAGATCAGCTGGTCAGATCTCTTTTATTCAATACTTCATGAAGACATCGGGACACGGTCATCTGTATATAATGTGTGTCTGCTTTTCATTGGCAGGTGATCAGGAAAGATTTTGGATTCTGGAAGGACTTTGATTTTGGGATGACGTGTCAGTATAGATCAGACTTCATGAATATCGGTGAGAAAATCACTTCAGACTTCAGCACTGCAAAACAATAAATGAAAGAATAAAACATGTTCTTTCTTATAATTTTTCTGTCTTGTTTTCCAGCAAAAATATCTAAAGATTCTTAAAAATCAAGATTCATTTACTGGTGAAGAAAAATGACTGAAAAATGAGTTTGTGCTTCAGAACGATGGAGTCAGACAAATAAACAATTCAAAGGGAAAACAAGAATATTTTTCTGACTCCATTGGCAGATATTTATGGAAGCTTGTTTATACCATCAAATAAAAAATAAAACAGGTAAGTGCGAATTTATATCTCACAATTTTGAGAAAAAAAGTCTGAATTGTGAGAAAAAAAGTTGGAATTGCAAGATATAAAATCAGAATTGAGACATAAAGTCAGAATTGAGAAATAAAGTCAGAATTGAGATATAAAGTCAGAATTGCGAGATATAAAGTCAGAATTGAGATAGAAAGTCAGAATTATGAGATAGAAAGTCAGAATTATGAGAAATAAAGTCAGAATTGAGAGATATAAAGTCAGAATTGTGAGATATAAAGTCAGAATTGAGATATAAAGTCAGAATTATGAGATATAAAGTCAGAATTATGAGAAATAAAGTCAGAATTGAGAGATATAAAGTCAGAATTGTGAGATATAAAGTCAGAATTGCGAGAAATAAAGTCAGAATTGTGAGATATAAAGTCAGAATTGTGAGATATAAAGTCAGAATTGCGAGAAATAAAGTCAGAATTGTGAGATATAAAGTCAGAATTGAGATATAAAGTCAGAATTGAGATATAAAGTCAGAATTGTGAGATATAAAGTCAGAATTGCGAGATATAAAGTCAGAATTGAGAGAAATAAAGACAGAATTGAGAGATATAAAGTCAGAATTGAGAGATATAAAGTCAGAATTGTGAGATATAAAGTCAGAATTGAGATATAAAGTCAGAATTGTGAGATATAAAATCAGAATTGCGATATAAAGTCAGAATTGTGAGAAATAAAGTCAGAATTGAGAGATATAAAGTCAGAATTGAGATATAAAGTCAGAATTGTGAGATATAAAGTCAGAATTGCGAGATATAAAGTCAGAATTGTGAGAAATAAAGTCAGAATTGAGAGATATAAAGTCAGAATTGAGAGATATAAAGTCAGAATTGTGAGATATAAAGTCAGAATTGAGATATAAAGTCAGAATTGTGAGAAATAAAGTCAGAATTGAGAGATATAAAGTCAGAATTGAGAGATATAAAGTCAGAATTGTGAGATATAAAATCAGAATTGCGATATAAAGTCAGAATTGTGAGAAATAAAGTCAGAATTGAGAGATATAAAGTCAGAATTGAGAGATATAAAGTCAGAATTGTGAGATATAAAGTCAGAATTGAGATATAAAGTCAGAATTGAGAGATATAAAGTCAGAATTGAGATATAAAGTCAGAATTGTGAGATATAAAGTCAGAATTGCGAGATATAAAGTCAGAATTGTGAGAAATAAAGTCAGAATTGAGAGATATAAAGTCAGAATTGAGAGATATAAAGTCAGAATTGTGAGATATAAAGTCAGAATTGAGATATAAAGTCAGAATTGTGAGAAATAAAGTCAGAATTGAGAGATATAAAGTCAGAATTGAGAGATATAAAGTCAGAATTGTGAGATATAAAATCAGAATTGCGATATAAAGTCAGAATTGTGAGAAATAAAGTCAGAATTGAGAGATATAAAGTCAGAATTGAGAGATATAAAGTCAGAATTGTGAGATATAAAGTCAGAATTGAGAAATATAAAGTCAGAATTGAGAAATATCAAGTCAGAATTGAGAAATAAAGTCAGAATTGAGATATAAAGTCAGAATTGAGAAATATAAAGTCAAAATTGAGAAATATAAAGTCAAAATTGAGAAATAAAGTCAGAATTGAGAAATAAAGTCAGAATTGAGAAATAAAGTCAGAATTGAGAGATATAAAGTCAGAATTGAGAAATAGTCAGAATTGAGATATAAAGTCAGAATTGAGAAATAAAGTCAGAATTGAGAAATAAAGTCAGAATTGTGAGATATAAAGTCAGAATTGAGAAATAGTCAGAATTGAGATATAAAGTCAGAATTGAGAAATAAAGTCAGAATTGAGAAATAAAGTCAGAATTGTGAGATATAAAGTCAGAATTGAGAGATATAAAGTCAGAATTGAGAAATAGTCAGAATTGAGAAATAAAGTCAGAATTGAGAAATAAAGTCAGAATTGAGAAATATAAAGTCAGAATTGAGAGATATAAAGTCAGAATTGAGAGATATAAAGTCAGAATTGAGAGATATAAAGTCAGAACTGAGAAATAGTCAGAATTGAGAAATAAAGTCAGAATTGAGAAATAAAGTCAGAATTGAGAGATATAAAGTCAGAATTGAGAAATAGTCAGAATTGAGATATAAAGTCAGAATTGAGAAATAAAGTCAGAATTGAGAAATAAAGTCAGAATTGTGAGATATAAAGTCAGAATTGAGAGATATAAAGTCAGAATTGAGAAATAGTCAGAATTGAGAAATAAAGTCAGAATTGAGAAATAAAGTCAGAATTGAGAAATATAAAGTCAGAATTGAGAGATATAAAGTCAGAATTGAGAGATATAAAGTCAGAATTGAGAGATATAAAGTCAGAACTGAGAAATAGTCAGAATTGAGAAATAAAGTCAGAATTGAGAAATAAAGTCAGAATTGAGAAATAAAGTCAGAATTGAGAAATAAAGTCAGAATTGAGAGATATAAAGTCAGAATTGAGAAATAGTCAGAATTGAGAGATATAAAGTCAGAATTGAGAAATATAAAGTCAGAATTGAGAGATATAAAGTCAGAATTGTGAGATATAAAGTCAGAATTGAGAAATAAAGTCAGAATTGAGAAATAAAGTCAGAATTGTGAGATATAAAGTCAGAATTGAGATAGAAAGTCAGAATTATGAGATAGAAAGTCAGAATTATGAGAAATAAAGTCAGAATTGAGAGATATAAAGTCAGAATTGTGAGATATAAAGTCAGAATTGAGATATAAAGTCAGAATTATGAGATATAAAGTCAGAATTATGAGAAATAAAGTCAGAATTGAGAGATATAAAGTCAGAATTGTGAGATATAAAGTCAGAATTGCGAGATATAAAGTCAGAATTGTGAGATATAAAGTCAGAATTGAGATAGAAAGTCAGAATTATGAGATAGAAAGTCAGAATTATGAGAAATAAAGTCAGAATTGAGAGATATAAAGTCAGAATTGTGAGATATAAAGTCAGAATTGAGATATAAAGTCAGAATTGAGAAATATAAAGTCAGAATTGAGAGATATAAAGTCAGAATTGAGAGATATAAAGTCAGAATTGAGAGATATAAAGTCAGAACTGAGAAATAGTCAGAATTGAGAAATAAAGTCAGAATTGAGAAATAAAGTCAGAATTGAGAGATATAAAGTCAGAATTGAGAAATAGTCAGAATTGAGATATAAAGTCAGAATTGAGAAATAAAGTCAGAATTGAGAAATAAAGTCAGAATTGTGAGATATAAAGTCAGAATTGAGAGATATAAAGTCAGAATTGAGAAATAGTCAGAATTGAGAAATAAAGTCAGAATTGAGAAATAAAGTCAGAATTGAGAAATATAAAGTCAGAATTGAGAGATATAAAGTCAGAATTGAGAGATATAAAGTCAGAATTGAGAGATATAAAGTCAGAACTGAGAAATAGTCAGAATTGAGAAATAAAGTCAGAATTGAGAAATAAAGTCAGAATTGAGAAATAAAGTCAGAATTGAGAAATAAAGTCAGAATTGAGAGATATAAAGTCAGAATTGAGAAATAGTCAGAATTGAGAGATATAAAGTCAGAATTGAGAAATATAAAGTCAGAATTGAGAGATATAAAGTCAGAATTGAGAGATATAAAGTCAGAATTGTGAGATATAAAGTCAGAATTGAGAAATAAAGTCAGAATTGAGAAATAAAGTCAGAATTGAGAAATATAAAGTCAGAATTGAGAGATATAAAGTCAGAATTGAGAGATATAAAGTCAGAATTGAGAGATATAAAGTCAGAATTGAGAAATATAAAGTCAGAATTGAGAAATAAAGTCAGAATTGTGAGATATAAAGTCAGAATTGAGATAGAAAGTCAGAATTATGAGATAGAAAGTCAGAATTATGAGAAATAAAGTCAGAATTGAGAGATATAAAGTCAGAATTGTGAGATATAAAGTCAGAATTGAGATATAAAGTCAGAATTATGAGATATAAAGTCAGAATTATGAGAAATAAAGTCAGAATTGAGAGATATAAAGTCAGAATTGTGAGATATAAAGTCAGAATTGCGAGATATAAAGTCAGAATTGTGAGATATAAAGTCAGAATTGAGATAGAAAGTCAGAATTATGAGATAGAAAGTCAGAATTATGAGAAATAAAGTCAGAATTGAGAGATATAAAGTCAGAATTGTGAGATATAAAGTCAGAATTGAGATATAAAGTCAGAATTATGAGATATAAAGTCAGAATTATGAGAAATAAAGTCAGAATTGAGAGATATAAAGTCAGAATTGTGAGATATAAAATCAGAATTGCGATATAAAGTCAGAATTGTGAGAAATAAAGTCAGAATTGAGAGATATAAAGTCAGAATTGAGAGATATAAAGTCAGAATTGTGAGATATAAAGTCAGAATTGAGAAATATAAAGTCAGAATTGAGAAATATAAAGTCAGAATTGAGAAATAAAGTCAGAATTGAGATATTAAGTCAGAATTGAGAAATATAAAGTCAAAATTGAGAAATATAAAGTCAAAATTGAGAAATAAAGTCAGAATTGAGAAATAAAGTCAGAATTGAGAAATAAAGTCAGAATTGAGAGATATAAAGTCAGAATTGAGAAATAGTCAGAATTGAGATATAAAGTCAGAATTGAGAAATAAAGTCAGAATTGAGAAATAAAGTCAGAATTGTGAGATATAAAGTCAGAATTGAGAGATATAAAGTCAGAATTGAGAAATAGTCAGAATTGAGAAATAAAGTCAGAATTGAGAAATAAAGTCAGAATTGAGAAATATAAAGTCAGAATTGAGAGATATAAAGTCAGAATTGAGAAATAAAGTCAGAATTGAGAAATAAAGTCAGAATTGAGAAATAAAGTCAGAATTGAGAAATAAAGTCAGAATTGAGAGATATAAAGTCAGAATTGAGAAATAGTCAGAATTGAGAGATATAAAGTCAGAATTGAGAAATATAAAGTCAGAATTGAGAGATATAAAGTCAGAATTGAGAGATATAAAGTCAGAATTGTGAGATATAAAGTCAGAATTGAGAAATAAAGTCAGAATTGAGAAATAAAGTCAGAATTGAGAAATATAAAGTCAGAATTGAGAGATATAAAGTCAGAATTGAGAGATATAAAGTCAGAATTGAGAGATATAAAGTCAGAATTGAGAAATATAAAGTCAGAATTGAGAAATAAAGTCAGAATTGAGAAATAAAGTCAGAATTGTGAGATATAAAGTCAGAATTGAGATAGAAAGTCAGAATTATGAGATAGAAAGTCAGAATTATGAGAAATAAAGTCAGAATTGAGAGATAGAAAGTCAGAATTGAGAGATATAAAGTCAGAATTGTGAGATATAAAGTCAGAATTGAGATATAAAGTCAGAATTATGAGAAATAAAGTCAGAATTGAGAGATATAAAGTCAGAATTGTGAGATATAAAGTCAGAATTGCGAGATATAAAGTCAGAATTGTGAGATATAAAGTCAGAATTGAGATAGAAAGTCAGAATTATGAGATAGAAAGTCAGAATTATGAGAAATAAAGTCAGAATTGAGAGATATAAAGTCAGAATTGTGGGATATAAAGTCAGAATTGAGATATAAAGTCAGAATTATGAGATATAAAGTCAGAATTATGAGAAATAAAGTCAGAATTGAGAGATATAAAGTCAGAATTGTGAGATATAAAATCAGAATTGCGATATAAAGTCAGAATTGTGAGAAATAAAGTCAGAATTGAGAGATATAAAGTCAGAATTGAGAGATATAAAGTCAGAATTGTGAGATATAAAGTCAGAATTGAGAAATATAAAGTCAGAATTGAGAAATATAAAGTCAGAATTGAGAAATAAAGTCAGAATTGAGATATAAAGTCAGAATTGAGAAATATAAAGTCAAAATTGAGAAATATAAAGTCAAAATTGAGAAATAAAGTCAGAATTGAGAAATAAAGTCAGAATTGAGAAATAAAGTCAGAATTGAGAGATATAAAGTCAGAATTGAGAAATAGTCAGAATTGAGATATAAAGTCAGAATTGAGAAATAAAGTCAGAATTGAGAAATAAAGTCAGAATTGTGAGATATAAAGTCAGAATTGAGAGATATAAAGTCAGAATTGAGAAATAGTCAGAATTGAGAAATAAAGTCAGAATTGAGAAATAAAGTCAGAATTGAGAAATATAAAGTCAGAATTTAGAGATATAAAGTCAGAATTGAGAGATATAAAGTCAGAATTGAGAGATATAAAGTCAGAACTGAGAAATAGTCAGAATTGAGAAATAAAGTCAGAATTGAGAAATAAAGTCAGAATTGAGAAATAAAGTCAGAATTGAGAAATAAAGTCAGAATTGAGAAATATAAAGTCAGAATTGAGAAATAAAGTCAGAATTGAGAAATAAAGTCAGAATTGTGAGATATAAAGTCAGAATTGAGATATAAAGTCAGAATTGAGAAATATAAAGTCAGAATTGAGAAATAAAGTCAGAATTGAGAGAAATAAAGTCAGAATTGAGAAATATAAAGTCAGAATTGAGAGAAATAAAGTCAGAATTGAGAAATAAAGTCAGAATTGAGAAATAAAGTCAGAATTCCCTTTGTTATTTTTTTATATTAAGTGGTGAAAACAAGCTTCCACATACATGTTTGTTCTAGTTTTACGAACACTTCATTAAACTCCTCATGTTCATAAATTTGTACTTTCTAACATTTTTCATTAACATTTCTCTTCTCCAGTAAATGTATCTTGATTTAAGAACGTTTAGATGTTATATTTAGATATAAAACAAGACAGAAACTCTGAGGAAGAGCATGTTGTTGCCATGATCTGGTTTGATCTGCTGCATCTTCTCAAAGGTGGATTTGACGCGTCAGCGACAGGAAGTGCCGCACAGGACGCGCGTCTCTACAGGAAGTTCCTGCGCAGCGGTCTGCGGGTGGTTCGAGCGCCGGCGCGCGGCCTGATCCAGCGGTGGCGTCAGACTGACTGTCGCGCGCGTTCATCCACAGAGACCTTCAAACTGTGCTTGAGGTCTAAAGCTCTGAACGAAGCGTCTCACGGTCAGCTGATCAACAACCTGCTCAATATGAAGCCATGAGGAGGATCAGCTTAAACTGATCACGTTCTCAAGGTTACGAACTAACGTTACCTGGTCTTTAATAATGTTCTCAAAACATCGGCACACATGTTATTTATCTATCAGTAAAGAAAACACTGAAAAGTGCAACATGACAAAATACTTTAAAACCCGGATGTTTTGAAAGCTCTATAAACATTTAGAAATGATGTTGGATAGGAAGTGCTGTTGAATCAACTGAATCGTTGCATCATTGATTGTGTTTTTTCCCCTTTTATTAATGTGAAACTGCTTTTAAACAACCCGTTTGGCATGAAGTGATATAAATAAACCCGATTATATGTGTAAATGACCTCTGTCTGCCTGTTTCACTGGAGGTGAGTGAGAATCAGTGACCGCTGAGGAAGAGGACGGTGGGCGGGGCTTGTAGATGATTGACAAACGGAAGGATTGACCTCACCATCATGCGATATGAAGTAACAGGAGAAGTAACGGCGACATTCGTCGGACCAGCGCCACAAAACCCGCTTGATTCCCGCGCGTTCATCACGATAACGACGGAAAAACTCAGTCGGGTGTTTTTTTTTTTTTCGCTCGAAGATCAGATTATCCGCAGATTAACTCGTGCGTTCCCGTGGAGAAGTTGAAGAGCTCCGCGCTCGTTTCGTTGTTTCATCTGAATAAATGTTGAAGCTCTGCTCGGACTCGAGCTGAGGATGTTCGAGATGAAGGGGCTCTTGAGTGTGAGTGTGGACCTCAGCTGTCTGCTGCTCGGTGAGTCCGTATTCATCCACTGTCTCATATTCGCACAGATCTGATGAAGGTTACAATGTTTCACTGTCGCGTCGAGTATTCACGAAGCGTTCGGAACGTTCACATCCACATTCAACACGTATGTTCATACGTCACTCCACGTTTACAGTTACAGTAACATGCGCGATGCGATACAGAGCTTCATTCTCTCTCAGAGCTCCAGGGGTTCGAGTCCGTGTGCAGAAGTGATGTGAGGAGCGTTCTCACAAACTTCAGGAATGTTCTCAAAACGCTCGTTCATGGAGCGCTTCTGTCTGAAATGTTTTGTTTGGACGTTCGTTTGACGTTAATGTGTTTCAGAACGTTCTGAGAACATTCAAAACTAACGTTCCCTCAATGTTTGAAGAATGAGAAAATGGAATGTTCGCATAAAATCGAGGAAAAAAAATGTTTTCCAGCAGAGCTTCCCAAACTTAAGAGGGGGAAGCCCCCCCCAAAAAAAAACACCGCAAAAGCTCCACGAGCCGCCGTTAAAAATATATACCGACATTTACTTACAAAATACATTTATTAACAAGTTTGTAAGAATTTCTTGTGAATTATGAGAACGATGATGTAAACATTCTTTACAAATATATTTAAATCCATCACACGAGCCTTACATACTTTCAAAAAAAAAAATCAAATTTTAGAACAATTGGAATGTTTGAATTATTTTAATATATTGATTTGAACTACGGCCCATCGTTTGGGAAGAACTGTTTTACAACATCTAAAAAACTGGACGTTTTGAACATTCAGGAAACTTTCATTTGTAACATTTTAATAATTTAATGGGAATATTAGCAAAATATTTTTACTACATTTTTGTGTTAGCTTACACTAAAGAATGCTGGGTTAAAAATAACCCAAGCTGGGTTGAAAATGGACAAACCCAGCAAATGGGTAGTTTTAACCCAGCAATAGAAATGTTTTAACCCAGTGACTGGAATGTTTTAACCCAGCGATTGGGTTAAATGTTTGACCAAACCTTTTGGCTAGTTTTATTTAACCAAACTATTGTTTAAATTATTATATTGGTATTACCTATAATGAATCCAAAATTAACATTTATTAATATGGTTAATAAATAATAATTAAACAATAAACATGTATTAAATTGCTTATTAATATATATATATATATATATTTATATATTTGGGGTTCATTCTAAGCCAGTCATACAGTCATTGAGTTAAATAACTCTACCCAGCAGGATGGGTCAGAGATTTAACCCAACCGCTGGATTTGTCTGTGTTCTCTGAAAGTTTAACCCTTTTCATTCAGCTTCAGCTTCACTGTTATCTGAACGTTATAGAATTAGATCTTGAACAGAAATGCTCAGAATGTTTGTGCGTGAGGAAATTCCTCCGGAGAGGCTGTGATTCCTAATTAACGTTAATGTCCACAGTGAGGAATTCACCGGATTGGACGAATACAAATGCCAGAATAATAACACTCGTTGTTCCACCTCTATTGCTGAACTATTGATTTCAATAATGAGAAGGTATTTGTCTGTTAAGCACAATAGTGAATGTTCTCCTCCGTTCCTCTCCAGATATATAATATTACCAACAACATGTTTACTATCAAATAAATAAAATAAATCAGTTTAATAGTCCGTCCTTTACTGTATTTCCTCTTTCACATATTTCAGCAATTTTTTTGCCCTTTCTTTTAGCTGGACTTCCGTTCGCCGTATTGAACATTCAGCACACGCCGTTCAAAAGAGGCTTTTTTTGCAGCGACGACTCCATCAAGTACCCGTTCAGAGAAGACACCATCTCTTACCAGTTACTGATGGGAATCATGATCCCGTTCGCTCTGCTGCTGGTGAGACTTCAGCCTCTCTCAACGACAATTAAACTTTACAATGAACATGTATGTGCTCAAATACAGTCATTTCTATGGAAGCTTCCTTCCTCCATGGAATAAAAAACAAAACAGAAAATTGGGACTTTTTTAAAAATCTTTTTTCCCTTGCGACTGTGTTTATATCGCAGAAGTTGATCTTTTAACAACAATTGTGATAAAGTCAGAGTTTGAGTTGTTTGACGTTTGTTCTCGTCACCACAGATCATCTTCGGCGAGTGTTTCTCGATCTATCTGAGGTCCAGAGCCTCGTTCAGTTATGAGTATGTAGTGTGCGTGTACAAGGCCGTGGGATCGTTTGTGTTCGGAGCGGCGCTGAGCCAGTCGCTGACCGACATCGCCAAATACACCATCGGCCGGCTGCGGCCGCACTTCCTGACCGTCTGCAAACCGCACTGGAGCCTCATTGACTGTAAATCCGGTTACATTGAGAACTTCACCTGCACTGGAGATCCAGGCCTCACCAATGAGGGCCGGTGAGTCAAACACATTTCTTCACGTTGCTTGAGAAATTCATTCTTCTTCTTCTCAGACTAAAATTTCTGACTCTCTCTCCTGCTAGAACCACCAAACTCGTGTTGCTGTAGCTTTTCTAACTGATCAGAAGTACAGTTTTCCTAAAAATGATGATTAAAAATCCCACAGACTTTTCAAATGAGGCAATTCAAACTCAACCATCGACTGACACACAAACTAGCCTTTGATCGATCGATTGATCTGTCTGTCTAGTAACATGCTAACAATGTGTTGAATCATGCTAAAACAGGTTTATAATGTATTAAAACATGTTAATTCATGTTAGCAAAATGCTAAATCATGCTAACATTATGATAAAAACATTTTAATTCATATTAATATATTAAAACATGCTAGTTCATGCTAATAACATGTTAATTCATGCTAGCAATGTGACATGTAAGCGATGTGATATTTCAAGTTAGCAAAATGATAAAAAAAAATGATCATCCATGCTAACAACATGATAAAACATGCTAATTAATGCAAGAAATGTGTTAAAACGTGTTAGCAAACATGTTAAATCAAACTAGCAATGTGATCATGCTAACAATGCGTTAAAACGTGTTACCAACATGATAAATCACACTAGCAATGTGCTAATTCATGATAGAAACATGCTAGCAATGTGTTAAATCATGCTAGCAGCATGCTAAACACAGTAACAATGTGCTAAATCATGTTAGATAGATAGTAACATATCTATCACAATGACTAGCTAGGCTAGGACATGCTAATAAGGTGTTAAATAATGCTAGAAACATGCTAAAACATGTTAATTCATGCTAGCAACGTGTCAAGCCATGTTAGCAAAATGCTAACTTATGCTAACAATGTGTTAAAACATGCTAATAACATGTTAATTCATGCTAGTAATGTGATAATATATGCAAGCGGTGATATTGCATGTTAACAACAATGTGCTAAATCATGCTAGCAGCAACACAACACACCAGCAAGGCGTTAAAATACGTCAGCAACATATCTATTCATCCATCTATCGGTATATTTGTTTTCTGATGAACTATTGTCTTCAAAAACGTCAAAGTTTAAGCTTTAAAAGCTTCTTCAGAATTTCTGGTCAGGTTTTGACAACCTCTTTCTTTTCTCTCTGTTCTAATACGGACAGGCTTTCGTTTTACTCCGGCCACTCGTCGTTCTCCATGTACTGCATGCTGTTCCTCGCTGTAAGTGACAGTATCTCATGCGTTTCATCAGATTTACGGTGAGACACTACAGGCAAACCGAGGTTGAGAGTCTCAAATCACACGACTCACTTGTTATTCATGTCTGTATTCTGAAGGCTTGATCATGGATCATTCCCCTGATTTACTGCTAAAACATGGTGAAATGCTTTTAGTCTTGCCTGAAGTGACTCATTGTTTGCTCTTTAAAGCTGTACGTCCAGTCGAGACTGAGGGCCGGATGGACTCGTCTGGTGCGTCCGACGCTCCAGTTCTCGTTCGTCGCCGCCTCTCTGTACGTGGGACTGTCGCGCGTCTCCGACTACAAACACCACTGGAGCGACGTTCTCACCGGACTCTCTCAGGGAGCCGCCGTGGCTCTGTTCACTGTAAGTACGGCAGCTGTGAGGCCTTTGATATAGAACGCACACAGTTTAATCATATTATACGTTCACGACGCAGGTGTTCTTTGTGTCGGATCTCTTCAACGCCAAGAGCGCGTCAGATAGAGATGAGGAGATCTCCCACACGAGCCTTCAAGACACGTCAGATTCTCCAAATCACTACGGCAGCACGCAGTGAGACCACACCGGAGTCGCCGCTGCTTTTCCATCCTTAGAGTATTTCCACGACATATGCAAAAAACATTCCACCGGAACAGGGAAAAAAAGTTGAGTTTGAATGCAGGAACCAACAATGGAGGCGTTTAGTGCAACAAGAGTTGGGTTTCAAATAGAAGAACCAAACATGGAACCTTTCGGTGAACCAAGAACAATTTAAGAATTTAAAGATCTTCTTCACTGTAAAGAACCTTCGATGGAAAGGCTCTGTGGATGTTCAAGGTTCATCAGCTTTATTTTTAAGTGTGCGTTCAACTGCAGGTTCAGACTCAGAGTGACGTCAGAAGGGTACGGCTCAAATACATGAAGAAATCACAGCATTTCACTGCGGTGCATCAGTGAGCATTTCAGACTGTTCTTATTGGGCGTTCATGAATCCAGTTCAGAATGACACGCTCTTTCAACCCCTTCAGAACTGAGCCTTTGCCTCCCTGTGAAACGCTCCAAACAATCCAACAATTCAATCTGATAATAGTGATGCAGTGAACCCGCATGTACAACAGTGTTATATTTGTTCAGGTGTGAAATGAAGACTGGAGGACACGCCATCTGTGTGCTTTATTTCATAGATTCATTCACTTCAATATCCTGATCATTTCCTCGCCCTCTTGTCATCCACGATGTTTATATCTTTCTTTAGTGGAGCAGAAATCAGCGTGATGGCGTGATGTGTGGCGCATCAGAGCAGTGCAAGACCAGCATTTGTGGTTAAAAAGTATATATTTTTTAATAAAATGTCGGTGGTTTCTCTAGATCAGACTCTTGTTCCTCGTCTGGATCATGTAGATCTTTGAAGCTGCACTGAAACTGACATTTGGACCCGTTGAACCCCATTGAAGTCCACTATATGGAGAACAATCCTGGAATGAGTTCCTCTTTTCGACTGAAGAAAGAAACACATGAACATCTTGGATGACATGAGGAGAGTGAATGATCGGGAGATTTTAACTCTGAAGTGAACTGATCTTTTAAGGCCCGTTCACACCAGCGATGACTATATTAGCGTTCGCACCAGCTGACAGAATCGTTCTGTTTATTATAAGCACGGTGCAGTAAAGCATGTTTGGGCCAAATGTGAATAACCAAAGTGTGTGTTGTATTGAATTCAATTAATTATGCATATATTTTATTCTTTTTTTAATAATTATTCTAATGCAATGGTTGAGACCACAGGCTGTAAATATCAAAGCATTTGTATAAAAATGTCGCCTTTTTTGTTCAATAGTCTATTTTGTAACGTGCAGTGTACGAATATTTCCTTTTCGCTGCTTGCGTTCTAATTCGTTGGCGACCGTGCTGTTGAGAACCCATGAAACGCGGTACAGTACTGTAAACGATTTTTGCAATTAAAGCTCAGCTAGATCAATTGTGGTGTAGTCATTAATAATCCCAATCATTTTGCCTTCACATGCACCCTAAATAAGTTTTGTGTGAATTGCATATGTAAACGAATGCGTGAATTGGATTGCAATGTTTAAGGTTTGTATTTAAACAGAGCTTTCAGAATCTGAAATCGGATTGGATTCATTCACACTGGCGAACATTTGTTCTTGTAAAGACTCCAACTGTACTGATGACAGTGGCGCTTCTAGTGGTCAGATAATGCCGTCGCTCCAATAGCAATCTGCTGCTTTGAAGCTTTGGACAGGACGATTCATTCGAACGAGTCATTCCAATCGAACGCGATTCGCGGATTTGTTTGAGAGACGCAGGTTCGGTTCAATCGAATCATTCAGAAGAACCGACTCAATAGAACGACTGGTTGGCGAATCGAACACCGCCACTCTTCTTTGTCCTCGCGGTGACTGACTGTATATGATCCCGCTGAATGTACATTATTTATTCATCCGTTTACACGCTGTATTCATCAAACAGAAGATCTGAAGGATGGTGTTAGTTCATGTCGGATATTTGGTTCTTCCTGTCTTTGGCTCAGTGAGAAATAGAGGTATTTATAACACATTATTTCACGTTCAGATCCAATCTAAGGCCTTTTGCTTGTTTAATGCACGATTATTAAACCCCATTGACTGATCTATATGCCGCTATAGGTCCATACTGAGGGGATATTCATTTAAAAATCAGGTGATTTGGTACTGATTGAGCGAATCAGTGAGGTTTGATTCGGATCTGAGGTAAACCGTTAGCTAGCTGACTGAAGACGCTTCCCGCTTCAGATTTCACTTTAAAATGAACTTAAAATCAATTGATTGGCCCATACGAGGGATATTCGGTATATTTGATAGATTTCCGATCCGTTTCATCGTGTATTTGAGCGCCGTCTGCATTTGTAGAGGTTTATTGGTCAGTTTTGGTTTTACCTCAGAAAGCTAACTATGCTAATTCAGGCCTGAGCTGAACGGACAACAAATAAAACATCAACATATCACTTCGGCAATTCAGTAGAGCTATTTGAAGCTCATTTGAATGAACAGATTAAATAATACCTAAGATTGTGTTGAAGCCTCAGCATGACAGCATCTGCATTTCATCTGACGAGAGCTGATTTGTTTAAAACAGTCGATTACTTTGGATCAATTAACGTAATCGTTTACACCGAGGTGCTGATCGACTAACGAGGAAAAGCACGAAACTTGTGTTGAGACGAGCTGCTAACTTTACCTCCATCACTGATTTCATGAAGCTTTTTTGATTTCTGTTTCTGATCTTCTGTCTCATAGTTTGATTTCATGTGCTTTATTTCTGTTCTTATCTCCTGTCTCATAGTCTATGGAGGCTGAATCTACATTCTGCATTATCAGATCATTGTGTTTTAATGATCATCTGTGTTCTGATCCCTCCTCATTTCCTATTTCCATCAGAAGACGACAAACATCTCAGATCTGCTCCCTTCCTGAGAACAAACACACTAAAACCAGAGCTAACACATTTAGAGCGTGAACTGCTGTCTGTATGTCAAGTGCTGTAGTTTAACCCACATCAGTAGCTCTAGAAGAGTGACTCATGTATGTCCCATCCAGCTTTGATAGTCAACATGTATGTAAATTCCTGTAAAATGGATGCATTTTGTGCTTGGATGATCACCAATCCCACACACCTGTCGCTGTCACCTGTTGAAGCTCGTTTCTGCCACGGAAGGAAAAACAAAAAGGGCAATTGCGCTTTATTTCTCGCAAAGCTGACGTTGTAACCCCTTTAAGTGGCACGCTTTTCCAAGTCGCATTAGTCATCGTCACAAATTATCGTTCGAAAGCTTACGGACTGCGAAAACCATCTTGAAATGGGATGTTGCGTTACCATGGAAATGGTACTCGCATTTCTTTAGCGAGCTCCTCCCCTAGTGTGGTGTCAGGTTTCGTATTACAGTATTTTATTTTCGCTACTAGTCGAAACTACGGAGCACGTGACATGCAAGAAAAAAGTAGTGCGCTAAATCATTACTTTGTCGTTCCCTCGATTTACTAATTAATTCCCTTGATTGACTAAATCTTGCGCACGATTTACTTTTTTTTTCCTGCGTGTCATGTGCGGGGCTCCGTTCGCGACCTTTTCTAATCTTCACAAAACGCGCATCGCCAAGAAGGTAACGGGAGAATGCATAAAAAAAAAATCAAGTCGTATTCTGGTGACACCTGGTGGCAATTTGTGGTAAAGCGCCAAAAACTCTCATTTTTGTGGAATCAACTTCAAATTGGGAACACAACTTGGTTAGGCATTTGATAGCCATTATATACATTTTATATAAAATAAAAATGTTTAGTGCCATTCACGAGTGACCGTAAATTGAAACTTTTTCGTACTTTTTTAATTTCTGCCGAGTGTCTTTAAAACAAGACCAAACTTAGGACTGTCCGTCGTTTCAGTTTGGACAGTTAATGTCTATTCTCAAAAAGGGGAGTGACACTGAAGGGGTTAAAAAAGCTCTCAAGGCCGAACGCAGAGGAAAATGAAGTCAGGATTGTCGGATAAAAAGCGGCAATGACCGTTTCCATCGATTCCGTGGCGGAAAGCAGCTTCCGTAGTCACCCGCATAACGTGTGCTTCATTCATCGCCTTCTGATTTTACACAATCATTCACAATCATGTTTAGAGGACAAGCAGAAAACGGTTGAAAGCGATTGGCTCGAAATTGTCCAAAATGCCATCCATTTGGCAGGGATGTTGATTTCCTGCACTGCTACTGAGATCCTCTATTAGAGCAATGCCAATGTCTATTGTTTGGTTGTGGTTTCTCTACCTTTTGTTCTGGTAATAGACTTGAATGCATGAATCACATTATTATTACTATTCGTTTTATTTTGATTCTACATTGAATAGACTCCAATGTAATCTTTCTGTAGTAAAGATGACCCTGCTGTACTGTAATGTGCTGTAGCCGATGCATCTGCTCATTGGATGTTGCTTTTGTTCTGTTAACCCTGTACGGAGCATGGTGGGCCTTGCTATTGGTCAATGTTGTTTTATTTGTTGCATGAACTTATTATTATGACACAAATCCACATATACTAATATTTTTCAATAAAGAATATAGTATTTTTCCTAACCTCCAGTGTGCTTCTTGCTGATTTCCATTTATTGTCTCCCCCTCCACCTCCTCCCTCTGCTGTGACCGATAGACTGATTTCCCGGCTTTTTTCATCACGAGACCTCAATGAGTCGATGTGTGGTCATTTACGCCCGTCATCGAGGCACTTGAAGGTGCAGTGGTCATTCCCGACCGAACGAATCAGATCCATGTCCAATAACGGTTCTCGAGGACGTGACGCTGCACCTTCAAGTCTTCTCCCGGTAAATGATCCGGATGTAAACGTGTTCTCTGTGTTCATCTCCGTTCCGTCTCCCGCCAACACATGGAGCGGTGGGCCCGTCCCATTCCTCTGTGTGATCAAGAGCACATCATACATGATTTCGTCTGGTGATTTGAGCTTGTGTTTTTAATTCCTTCGTTCTGAAGTCGAGCGGAGCAATTCTGCTTTTCTGTTTCTCATTTTTGTCCACGTCCAATTGTTTGGAGTTTTCTTCCTCACAGTGAATATTGAAGCACACTCGTGTTTTTTAAACCCCATAATTTGGTGCATTGATCCATTAGTCTTGTAATGCCTCCATCACAACACCACAAACTCGTGTCTCCAGCATTCACAGTCTTTAGTTAATAGTGAAGTATTAAATCTCAGACTCGTTCTTCTGAATCAAGCGCGTTTAACTTCTGCGTAGCCCGTTTAATGCGTGGTTGGTCTTTTCTGTCCTCACGTTTCACGAGAGGATGTTTTTCACGTAAAGTCATACACACCAAAATAAACGCTGGGTTAAACGCTTGACCCAACATGTTGATTAACTATTGATTAAAAATGACTGGCTGAAAATGAACCCAAAATAAATTCAGACATAATTACTAGAAGGAACAATAAATTATTAATAAGCGATTGAATACATTTTTATTGTTTGAATATTATTCATCAAACGTTAATAAATGTGATACTTTGGGTTCACTTTAAGCCACAAATACAGTCATTTTAAACAATAGTTGAGTTCAATAAAACTACCCGAACATTTAACCCAACCGCTGGGTTTGTCCATTTTTAACCCAGCGTTTCTTTTGTACTAAAGCCTGTAGGGTTCCTGCGGTTTTCTGATGTTGCTCTATGGGCCTGGCTGAAGGGTTAATCCACATCTACAGGGATGTTGATCTTGGATTAATCATTGTAAACATGTTCCCCAAGATCCCCATCTATCAACCAATCAGATTTCAGACTTAAGCGCTTCAACAACATTCTCAACCCGCAGAGATTCTGAGCTTGGGATAATTGACTGTTTTTCCAGTATCAATTGAGGATGTTGATTCAAGGAGGCCAAATCACTTCATGTCCGTAGAGATGTCACTGGCTTTGAGATTTTGCTTTAAAAGAGACCATATTGCCAGGATACTGCTTTGGGAAACGGTTCCCACACACTTCTCCCAAAGTTCTGTCATTAGAAAACGCAAAGCCCTTCATTGATAACGTGCGACAGGCTAACGGCTCGCATGAAAACGCATCTAAATCCAGAGCTTCGCTGCATGCTCAGACGTTTGGCGGAGAACGTGAAGCAGCTGTGGATTCCTCCAGCGGTCCTGGAGCTCCGTCTCACACAGCCAGTTCTGTGTATGATATACACGCGATTATTTCTCCTAACCAGTTCATTTCAGTGGCTGGAAAAGTCGAAAGAACAGTAGATGGATGTGATCGTGAGAAACGGTGCCATCTACACTGAACAAAGCTGGCATAGAATTGACTTTGCAACAGAAATAAATTTCTCAAGGAAACAAGCAAATTCCTGACTTGAAGTTAGTTAAATAATAGGATACGTTGGTCTTATTTGAATTTGAAAAGTAGGACCGATGACTACGGATGCGTGATATATCGCCACCGTGTCAGTATCGGCTGATATATGTTCATTTATAATGTTATAGTTGATAGGACATATTCAAAATGTGGCTGATGTGTTAAAGCCGATTATTTCGGTCAGCTGAGACATTTCAGATTCACTGTTCACCAGGATGGTTTTGAATTGCTTGAAATATGATTGATAATACAGTAAAGTGCAACATGTCTGTGATTAAATTATAATGAGAACATCATCATTGTGTGCTTAATGGCTCACGACCCGGCTCTCAAATTATAGAAAAATTTGGATTTAGATTTTTCTACATTTAATCATAATCCAAAACGATTTACAAGTGAGGAAAACAAACATGAGGAGGCAAACAGACACAGGAAGTGCTCACAACACCAGTTTCAGACCTTGTTCAGAGTAGCATAAGCTGGACTTGGAAGGGAAAAGGAAAGGATTGAATTTTTTTTTATACACATCTGCCAATATATCGGTCATCAGCTTTCAAATATAAAGAGTTATCGGTTATTGGCGCATCCCTATCGATTACCCACTGGCTGATAGTTGGTCTACTTCTTATTATAGACTCATATTGGACGCGTTTATGCGACTGGCCACAGAACGATGTGAACTAGACTCAGTCTGTTCAAGATGGAAGAAAGTACTGTGTTATTGTGGAGCGGGGCTGGGAAGCCTCTGGCACGCGGAGGGTTAATCACTGGCACGTGACAATGGCTAAAGATTTAAAGATAGCCAACTTAAATCAAGTCCCTCAAACCTGCATGCCGACGAACATGTTTAGGTCGTCCTTCCTCGCGGTCACACGCTGCTTTTATTAAGTTAGGCACTATTAAAGTGTGAGATAGTGAGCACATCCCACAAAATTATCCTTCCATGTGCCGTGAGGTTTCCAACCACAACGTTTTTGGGAAGAGGAAAAACAACAAACTGATGAGGTTGAACTAAAGTTGCAAGTCTTGATTTTTACTCATCTGGTCACAAGCTTTACTCATGACTTCACTCACCTGGTTCACACGGTCACAATGTATCGGACAGTCAATTCGATTCACAATCACAAAACCCACTGCTAACAGACTAACACAACACACTTCACTCACCTCCACTCTTCATTTCCCATCACACCCACTGCTGACGACTCATTTCTTCTGGAAGTTCGTGCGGGAGAGGATGAAGGCCTCCAGCGGCGGTTTAATCCCTCTCGTAATTTGCTGTGATGTCATTGTTCTTGCAGGATCTCATTTTAACAGGCATCAGCACAGTCATGCTACCTCTTGCCGGCATTTCCACGTAGGCCCGCAGGCCCAGATCCCTGTTGATTTCCCAATGCCCCATCCAGGACAATCTCAGACGGGAATGAAAAAAAGTCATCACCTCGGCCACGCGCACCAGCCGGCCGCGGCGTTGCATCCCCCGCTCAACCACATACCAGCGCCACCGTTCCAGGACATCCCGGCCCCGCCCTTCCTACCTCAGGCTTTACACCAGCAATACCTCATCCAGCAGCAGATCCTGGAGGCCCAGCACAGGAGGATACTTCCACAGCCCAGGTGCGTCGTAACCCTCGTGCATTGTTCAAATTCACCACCCTTTCGTTATGCTGCTCAAGTTCAAATCAGGATTTTTTTTTTTTTAAACATTTAGTAGTTTTGATCAGGACTGTGGTTGATTAATAGATTTAAGCAAAAATATTTATCTGCTACATTTTTAATGCAGTTAAAAGTAGCGGCTGTTTTTCAGCCACGAACAGTAAATGAGGGAGAAAAAGTTCAAATCTGATGCTGCACAAAAACTAACAATGCATCAAAGCCAGTGTTGTTTCTAATCTTTGACACGTCCAAGACTGTGATAAAAGGTAAAAAAAAATCCAGTCCACAATCACATTTTATATTGAAAACAAGTCATTTTGTGTGTGTTTTTTTCCCCAAATCAGTGACATCATTTATGAATTTGGCAATTACATTTTTTTTTTTTTTAAACATTTAGTAGTTTTGATCAGGACTGAGGTTGATTAATAGATTTAAGCAAAAAATATTTATCTGATACATTTTTAAAGCAGTTAAAAGTAGCGGCTGTTCTCAGCCACGAACAGAACGAAAGGGTGGTGAATTTGTCCACGGGGTACTGTTGAGTTTTTGAAACTTTTCAAAGCGTTTTCCCAAAATATGTGTCAAAATAAGATTTGTCACCAAAAATCATCCCATTTGCTGAAACACGGAGAAAGTTAGGGCCAAATTAAGACTCGAAAATTCCCCATAGTGGATGAAAACATCCTGAACGGCACGTAAGGGTTAAACTCAACGAGAAAGCAAAGTCGACTGGTTGATTGAACGATTGGATAGTTGTGGTTTATTGGTGGATCTCATGCGAGTGACAGGTTGCCCCGCCCTCTTCAAGGGAAAGTTATTTTGATTCAAGATGATGAGGTACATAAAGTTGGAGCTAAACACGACCGAGTTTGGACACAAGATGCTACAGGCAAAAATGTGTGTTCAATTGGCTTGGGTTATTTGGCTTTTCATAATGTGTTGTTTCAAACTAGTAGAAAGAAATCATTCAAGTGTTCATTTTATTGCACATGTCTTTTTCTGAAAATGAGTTTTTTCTCCACTTCAGCAGAACTTACAGACAGCAAACTTTACAGTTTTATTAATAACTGTAGCCTAAAGGTTGATTTTATATAACATTTCATTAAAAAAGAAAAAAAAGAAAACATGGTGAAAATGTATTTGTTTTCTGGCTGTTGACTATTTTTGGATTCATGGAGTGATAAAAAGAGAAATCAAAAATTGGTGTTCATAAATATCATATTCGGGTGTATTGCCTTCATACAGTCCATGTGTTATTGTTAAGGATTCTTCAGTAGTTATTTTTGTATCACCTCATCAAGCAATCAAAACTATATTTTACATTTTCAAGTAAATTTTAAAGGATTAGTTCACTTCAGATTTAAAAATTTCCTGACAATTTACTCACCCTCATGAGTCCAATATGTTTGTCTTTCTTCAGTGGGAAAGGAATGAAAGTTCTTGAGGAAAGCATTCCAGGATTCTTCTCCATATAGTGGAGACCCTTATCCTCGTCTGGATCATGCGGATCCTTTGAAGCTGCACTGAAACTGACATTTGGACCCGTTGAAACCCCAGTGAAGTCCACTATATGGAGAACAATCCTGGAGTGAGTTCCTCTTTCCCACTGAAGAAAGAAAGGCATATGAACATCTTGATGACATGAGGAGAGTGAATGATCGGGAACTTTGAATTCTGAAGTGAACTACTTCTATCTTTGTTGTGGTTTGGCTGAGGCTCTAACCTTTTCGTTCTGATGATTTCCCAGCAGGCACGCTCCAGACAGAACCCTTCCCCATCCACAGACGCTGCGGCCGCCGTATGAATACCCACCATCCTTTCACATTCCCCCACCGCCACCGGTCCCGCAGCAGCCACGCTACCTTGCTGAAGGAACAGACTGGTACGTGTGTCTTCGGTCACTCCACAGTCCTCTGTTTGGGTTTGACCAGCTGACGTCTGTCCTGTGTTTGTGTTCAGGGATCTGAGTGTGGATCCAGGCCTGCCGCAGTACCACGTCTCTCCCCTCACTCAGCATTATCAGCATTACCTGACCTCACCACGACTGCATCACTTCCCCAGGAACACCACCTCGGCACAAGTGGTCAGTCTGCACTTTTGTTACCAACTGCAGTCGCACTTACATTTAAGGCAGTTGTGACCTAATGGTTAGAGTCGGGCTTGTAACCCGAAAGTCGCAGGTTCGAGTCTCAGTACTGGTAGGAAATGTGAATGAGAAGTCACCGAACCCCCAATCGCTCCCCGGGCGCCCCAGGAAAAAATGGTGTGTGTTCAATACTCACTGCGTGTGTGAAATTCAGAGCACAAATTCCATGTACGGGACACCATACATCACTTTTACATTGCACTAAACAGATACATTTGATCAGGTCATGCGTTCCCTGGGAATCAAACCCATGACCTCGGGGTTCCCACTTTTTAAGATACCAGATTATACACCGATCAGGCATGACATTAAGACACTGACGGGTGAAGCGAATCACACGGATCATCTCTTCATCACGGCACCTGTTAGTGGAGGGATATTTATTAGGCAGCATTTTGTCCTCAAAGTTGATATTAGAAGCAGGAAAAATGCGTAAGGATTTGAGCGAGTTTGACAAGAGCCAAATTGTGATCTCCAGACCTGCAGCTCTTCCCGGTCTGCAGTGGTCAGGATCTATCAAAAGCGTCTAAGGAAGGAACAGTGGTGAACCGGCGACAGGGTTACGGGCGGCCGAGGCTGGCCCGTGTGGTCCGATCCAACAGACGAGCTCCTGTAGCTCAAATTGCTCAAGAAGTTCATGCTGGTTCTGCTAGAAAGGTGTCAGAACACACAGAGCATCAGTTTGTTTCTTTTGGAGCTTCATAGACGAGACCAGTCAGGTGTCCGTGATGACCGCTGTCCACCGCCGAAAGAGCCGACGGTGGACGTGAGCATCAGAACTGGACCACGGAGCAACGGAAGAAGGTGAATCACGTTTTCTTCTACATCACGTGGATGGCCGGTGTGCGTGTGCGTCTCTTACCTGGGGATCACATGACACCGGGATGCACTATGGGAAGAAGGCGAGCCGGCGGAGACAGTGGGACGGTTTGGACAATGTCCTGCATCCATGTGGAGGTTACTGTGACACGAACCACCTACCTAAACATGTTGAAGACCACGAACACATGAACAACTGTGGTTCTTCCAGCAGGATGATGCTCCTGACACAAAGCAGAAGTGCTTCAGGAATGGTTTGAGGTGTTGACTCGACCTCCACATTCCCCAGATCTCAATCCGATCTGAGCATCTGTGGGATGAGCGCAACAAACAAGTCCGATCCATGGAGGATCCACCTCACAATTTACAGGACTCAAAAGATCTGCTGCGAACATCTTGGAGCAGATCCCACAGAACTCCTTCAGGCTCTAGAGGAGTCCTCGACGGGTCAGTGGCCGTTTTGGCACCAACACAATATTAGGAAGGTGCTCATAATGTTGTCTCTGATCGGTGTACGTCCCCTTTCTATCGTCTGAAACATGCAAAGACACGTCTGAATTTGTGCCGAGTGAGTGACGACTGCGAGCCCAGGGTCATTTGTAAAACGAGTTTCCCACGTGCCACTTCAGTGGGAGTAAATTAGTTTGTTGTGTAGTGAAGTGACAAGAACTAAAATACATGTCGGTACACATTTTAAATCTGTTGTCCTGCACAGGTTGTCCATGAGATCAGAATTACCCATATCCTCAGTTACACCTGCTGGCTCTTCAAGGCCTCAGTCCGTCTCGCCACGCGTCCGCGGTGCGGGAGAGTTACGAGGTACCGTCACACTCCTCTTGTTCTTCATCACACGCTCTCATCGTGTCTCGAGTCACATCTCCATGTGCTTCTGATTCCAGGAGCTCCTGCAGTTGGAGGACAGACTGGGCAACGTGAACCGAGGGGCTGTGCAGACCACCATCGAGAGGTTTACCTTTCCTCATAAGTATAAAAAGGTAAAAAATGCACTTTCTATATATTCATGCATCATATAATTGTTCTCCATTACTGATTACAAAATCACCTGAGGAAGCCTGCACTGAGTGATCAGACTTGTGAGCTCCAGGCTGCTGGAGAACTACTGGACCTTTTCTATGTTTTGACCTGTCATTTATGAAGTGTCAATCTGATGCGATTAATAACTGACCGTGCGATCCACAGAGAAGACCTCTAGAGCTGAAGGTCGGCATGGACGACGAGGAGCTCGACACGGACGAGAAATGCACAATATGCCTCTCGATGCTTGAAGACGGAAGGACGTCAGGTAGTTTGACGCGCCGTTCGCATTTGTACTTCGTCTCTTAATGCTGACGGTCGTCTTTCATGTTGGTTTTTCTGTCCTCAGGAGATTACCCTGCATGCACCTCTTCCATCAGCTTGCGTTGACCAGTGGCTGGGCACCAATAAGAGCGGGAGTGTCCCATCTGCAGGGTAGACATTGAGACGCAGTTGTCCCCCGACAGCTGATGTCTCGTGTAGCACTAGGCGAAAAGTCCTGTTGTCTTTCTTCGTCCCCTCGTGGGCACTTTGCCAAATGTGTGTCATCTCCATCACCACTCTCACCTCTGACCTTTGCCTTCTGAGCCAACTGACGACGTGCGCCGAAGCGTAGCCGAGAGCACACGGAGAAGAGCGACGAGGTCAAAGTGCTCCGTATGCGGCGAGAGGAAGACCAACCAAATGTTGAGAAGGTCACGGATGAAGCATTCCAGCACATCACATGTGGTTGGTACTTCCGGCGAACTTTAACCGAATCATTTGTGGGAAAAGAACAAAGCTCCGTCGTCGTGTCTGTAATTACCCGAGGTGATGGCCAGGCTCGATCCGAACTGTGACAGTGCGCATTTCGTCCAACGCTTACAAACGTATCCACTAAACGCATGTTGAGGCGAGAGGTTCTTCCGGGAAACGCGACGCTCTACTAAACCCTGAAGACACGGCTTCCCGAAGAGTCTCTGAACGCGTCCCTGAATGCCTGTAGCACAAGCACACGTCGAGTCACTCCGTGTTTCCGTTGGCTCTCCGACTCGTGGTCTCGCTTGTAGAGTCGTAATGTGCATGAAACCTGTTTGCTTGCCATTTCTAGAGGACATGACAAGGGAGTAAAGCCATTTGTTTTATAGAAACCAAACATAACTTTTCTAAATCGCTCTTTCTCGTTTCGTCTCCTCTGTGTGCGGGGCTGGTCCAGCTTCTCGACATAAGTAGGACTGCTGCGATGCTGGAAAAAAACAACAAGTTATTTATTGTCGTCTTAATGTAGTTAGTGGTTATTTTTGGAAATGCACTCACTTTTTTCTGACGAGGTTGTGTGATTGTTTTCCCTGCTTTCGCATTTGCACTCAGTAAGCTGTTTCCTTGCGTATCGTGCACTCCATCCCAAAAAAAAGAAAGAAAGAAAAAGCGAAAAAAAAACAAGGGAGCAGACTTTTTAACGGCACAGTTTCTTCTTCGCCTCACGGACCACTTTCAACGTACGTGACTGTTTCTTCTTCTCCGTAGCATTTCAGATGTCGTCGTTTTCGACGGAACGTTTGCTTTCGCGACTTTTCCCGAATTTCAAGCGTTCACTGCTTGGAGCGGAAGCCAGGAGTCGGAAGCATTTTCAGTCGTCGTCGTGATCGTCTTCCCATCGTCCGTCTGCGTTTTATAGTTTACACGTGAGATATCGTGCGTCGAAATGACCTTAAGTATTTAAACAATCGTAATTTATGACTAACTTTTACCTACTAAGGGTGCGTATTTAAGTTCCGAACTAGTATCGCAATGTAATCGATCTGGTTTTCTTTATTTACGTCAGCATAACGTGTTGGTATAAATACCTCATCGTGCTATTCTTTAGCGGGAGTGCTTTGGCATGCGGTTTTAAGATAAGTGTCAAAACAAGTCTAAAAAGCCCGAGCGCAAACGTGGCTAGTATGTGGTGCTGTAGTTTTTTGGTCACATTCCAATCCCTGCGATTCGGCGGCGAGCTCGTGGACAAACTGGACTTGTTTTGCATGTTTTTTGCACTCTCAGATTCGCCGACCTCTCACTGGCGTCCTGCGAACAATCCGTTCAGTCGTGAGGAGCGAGACGGATTCAGCGCTTACCTGTGGATTGATTATAGCTGCTTGTCTTGTGCCCATCTGGCTTTAACTTTTGATTTTTGTGATCCAGACTTCAAGTGATGCTCATTTTTCCCCATTGGTGGCGGTTTCCGTTTGCTCTTTCGATCTTTCCCCCCAATTTGTATCGGTACTTCATACGAGGGGCTTTAAATGTCTGAATGCAGGTTCCGTGTTGTGGTGTAGCGTGCCGTATACGTTCAGTCAATATTTCACCATTTTTCACGTCTGCTTCTTTAGCTTCAATCCCCCAAATAATCTGCCAGCGCGGCAAGCGGCGTAAAACCACTGAAAGAACCGTCGGCGACGCGCAACAATCTGTATGTGGAATACGCGAAAAAGAAACGATGGCTTTATATTGTATGATTTGTGTTTCTAGCCTGTGTAGCCTTAACGTCTCTTGATTTGATCCATCTCTCCAGCAGATTTTTGGACATAAGCAATAGTAGTGGTGTCATGTTTCGCTAACAGACTGAACCGTAAGATCCTAAAGCACAAGCTTCTGTAATGCACTGATCTTTCTGCCTAAGTTTTACTATTGGTATGAGAATGGATACATATGTCTCACATATTTTACCATGAATATTTCTGATGTTTTTCTGCTGCTGACATAAAAAAGAAAAAAGAAAAAAAAAAATAGTTGAATAACCTGCCAGTGAAAGGAGAAGTGGCTCTTTGTACAAGACACTGCTGTGTGCCGTTACTGCGCAATGTTTTTGACATGAATATTTTATAGCTCAAGTAGAAATGAAAAATATGTATTGACAATATTTAAAGCAAAGAAGCTTGGTTGAAATATACATGTATGATAATAGTAAGTGTATATTGCGTAAAAAAAAAAGAAGAAGAAAATCTTTAGATTCACTTTTGGTGGATTTTGTACTGTATTTATTACTATGATGATGCAAATAGTTTGCAATAGCTTAACCCAATTTTTTTTTCATTTTTTTTATTTCTAGTCTTGTTTATGACCCTTTTTGTATGTGTTTTCTTTTTCAAAATAAAATGTTGAAATGCCTCCAAAAAAAAAAAGAAAAAGAAAAGTGGTATCCATAATTCATCACGTTCCGGGAACTGAAGTCACAAGATGTCCGAGGGTAAAAAATGTTTACAGTGCACATCGAAATGAATTCCATACAGTCGAATTTCATAAGGATTAGAATAATTGGGTCAGGAAAAGATCAAATTAACACTTGCAACTCATATTTTTCACTTTAAAAAGTATTGAAAATCAAAATGGTAGGCCTGACTGAAGCTAGCTGGGGCCACAAATCTAATAATAGTTTACAGAAAAATTATTAAAGGTGTTTTCGCGGGTCATAAAGAAACAAAATAGGGACAGTCGTTGGCCACCTGGACTAGGATCGTCTGTTTCGCCGCTCTCGCCTCACTCCTATCGCGTCGCGAAGCTGTCCAACGAGAGATTTGAACGAGAAGCAAATCCGTCGTCGCGAGCTGTCCAACGTGAGATTGAACGAGAGCCATCGGTCGCCGAGCTGTCCAACGTGAGATTGGATGACGACACTAAACAGAAAAATACTCCGTTTTAACTGAGCAAGTAAGTTAAAATGTTTTTTAATTTTCTTCTTCTGTTCACTATATCTTATATGACGATATATATACGTTTCAATCTGTAAACAAAATTCGTTTTGTCGAGTGTTCTCCTTTTAGTAATCGCTAGTTCCTATAACGAACTTTTTTTCAGCTTCATTTGAATGGAAATCCTCCATTAAGTTCATGTTAAGTCTTTATTTTGTGAGATGTTAGTAGGATTCCGTGTTATGTTGCTTAGATCTGTCTGTCGCGATGGTTCACGTGGTTTTACTACCGGTTAAAATGTTTTGTGTTCACAACCTGGTCACGTTTTATGACGCGTTGCATGTCATCTAACATTTTTCAACACCATTTAGTCGCTTGAAGTTCGGTTTGTATAAAAAAAAACAGTGTTATAGTTGTAGAAGATTTGTATCCTTTTATTAACCATGGTTTTAATATGGTAAAAAGTGTTAATAATACCATGTTTTTTTGTTGGTGGATGAAGTCACATTTGTATAAACACAGTTTTTACTATGAATTAAACATGGTTAAATGATGCCAGTGTAACAAAAGTTTAAACTGATATGAACCATGGTTTTTAATTTTATTTGTAGTAAAATACCAAAATGGTTAATTTAACGTCATTTATTTAGATTGCGTTTTGTTTCAATGCAATTTGTTTGGAGTAAACACTTTAGTGTTAGGGAACATGTTTCATTATTAATTTACTTCTTATTAATAATTTAGTTAGTGCTGTTGTTAAGTTTAGGGTAGGATTATGAATGTAGAATATGGTCATGCAGAATAAAAGCATTAATATGAGCTTAATAATCACTTATAAACAGTCAACATTATTGTAATAGCACATGCTAATAAGCAACTAGATTAAAAGACCCTAAAATAAAGTGTTACCAATTTATTGTTGCATCATTATAATTTTATGGGGGGAAAAAAGAAAAGGTGTAGTTTTGTTGTCCAGTACTTGCAAAAACACAACTTGTTATACTTATTATTTCCAATGTTAAGTTTTAGATGGAGCACAACGCCATAGAAAGTGAAGGGGAGATGTCGAGCAGATGGCGAGGTTGAGGGCTTTAGCGTCTCTGGAGTTTGGTCTTCTGGAGGAGGAAAAGATACTCCGAAGGCAGCAGGAATTGGTCCGGACATCTTATCAGGAAGGTAAAAGCAAACGGCCCTAGAACCACGGACATTCTGAGGCCCTCTCCTGGTTTGTCAATGGTGAATGTTCTGTCTGTAAACTAATGATTACTTATTTATTTGTTTGGTTAGGATCTGCTTCAGAAATGGCTCATGCAGATATGATCAGGTACAAGGCCATTCACATTTTACACACTTAATAACAAACAAAAAAAACCTCTTATTTATGCGTATAGTTTTTTTTCTATTTTTCCTTGCAATAAGACTTAACAAGAGCTGTAGAAATGGAGGGTTTTATTTCTGTGTATAGTTCTTGTGTTTTTACTGTCTGTTTTGCACCAGAAGCCATGGACATTTTAAAATATTTATTTGATGTGTATTTGTTATGTTTTCTGTTCATTGCCACATGCAAAAAAATGACTAAAGATATGTGTAAAATGTGTGAATGAATCAAGAAATTAGATGATTGATTGGGCTATGGTTGTTTGACAATAAAAGTTTGGTCATGATTATATAACTTCTCTCTCTTTGTGTTTTTTTTTTCTTTGCTGTAGTATCATTCCAAAACTTTCATTTAGGCATTTGTGAAAAATATTGTAATAGTCATGATGCTTTATGTTATAATTAAAGGATTAAGAATTAATGTTTAGAAACAACTGGAGCAGAAATATATTTAAAATTAAAAGTGCACTAAACTCAGAATTGTTAAATATCAAGAAGCAAGTAATATATCATTAACACAAATGTTCACTTATAAATCAAAATGGCCATAGCCGAAATCATTTCAATATCATGGTCACATTTACGTGATTTTTTACTAATAAACTCACTAATTTACATCATTGAAGTAACAACCTTAATTTTGGGCAACTGGGTGCGGCATTCGAACTGACCACTCGTGATCAACCTTTATACCATATAAATGTACAGGAAAACAGAAAAAAAATGTTTTTAAATTAACTAATTGTACACATAAGACTCTCAAAAATAATACTTTTAGAGGAGAAGGCAAATAAATTCCCTTTATTCTCTTTTATTCTCATTTTTTTTCCCTTTTATTCTCTTGTTCCTTTTCCTTCCTTCTTCCCCCCCTAACAGACTATTGTTCCCAGTTTGGCGCTAGTGTGAGGGAAGTCGGGCTTGTAACCTGAAGGTTGCCGGTTCGATTCCCCGCCGCAGGAACTGAAGGTGGGGATTGTGGATAAATGAACAGCATCTTCCACTTCGACACCACGACTAAGTGCTCCTGAGCGAGACCACCTGAGCCCTGATCGCTCCCCCTGTGAGTTTGGATAAAAGCGTCTGGCTAAATGATGAAAAATAAATGAAAAATGAAAATCTGCCATCCAATTACAAAATCACATTGAGAAAAAGCCATTTTCATTTAAACAGTGTAATAATAAAACACTTTGTACAATTCTGCGGGTTCGTTTAACTTTTACTCGCCAAAATAGTTGTTAAATATGAAAAGTTTACGCTACTTACATTTTACCTCACGCTCGTTCAATCGCAGCGTCGATTTCGCGCCGGAGAGACTGAACACTAAAGCACGCACCAATTGATTTGATTGGCCCTTTAAGCACTGGACATTGTCAGGTGCGTGTTAGACGAGCACGTGGGATCACACTCAAATGGCGTTTTAAACTTTAAGTTCATCCTAACAAACAAAACAGAGCGATAGGTTCAATTTAATTATCCATATTGGCTGTCGCTAGCTGTCCTTCAGGGAAAGTCTGTTCCCTCAAAAGGCCCAAACATTATCTATCTGAATGGGAGAATCCTGGAAATATGTATGCTTGGCGATACCAGAGTAAATATGATGTTTCAAATCGAGCAAAACATGAACAGTCCATAAATGTTAAGTTCAAAAGTGCTAAAAAGGTTATTTTCCGTGCAGACGAGTAATGCGCATGTGCAGTATGAGCGCGAGTCTCTAACGCAGCGGCAGGTGACGCAAATGGCTTTTCTCAATCATGATTGGCTTTGAGAAGCGGGACGTTCCGCAATAGTGCGCGGTGCGTTTTCTTTAAATAAGAGCGAACAATCTTTTAATTTCTTGTTTGTCTTCTGAATATTTTTGTGGCTCCATCCACGAGAAACTTTCTTACAAGGCTTATTGTCCATAATTTGTTCTGTTAAAGTCGGCAACAGTGTTCATTAAATGTTCAAATGAGAGAAAACAAGATGGCGGAGCTCATCAAAAGAAAGGCGTTTTGAGAGCTAAACGTAAAAGAAAACAAATTGTAACTTTAAAATGGGAAAGATTAAAGACAGAATTTTTTTTTTACCACAAAAAAGACAATATTAAGAATGGATGACATAAATCTCAGTCACGAGTTTAAGAGTCTCAAGCTTTAAAAGCTCCAAAGGCTGACGATGATGATCAGAGATTGAACACATTCGGCTCTTAACGAGGAGAAAATGACTAGAAACAATTGAACCAATTTAGAGAACTAAACACATTTAATGACAACTAGTTCATTTCTTAGTATAAATGGAGTCATAAATGAAAAAAAAGACATTTATAGATGAATTAACTTGAGTCAACTGCTCCACACGAACATCTAACGATTCACGAATTCAAAAAATTAATTAAAAACAAATAGAAATGAGACACAATATTTCATGTGTTTAGCTGCATGTCATGCGATCATTAAATGACATCAGGAACCGTAAATGTGTCGATAAATCCTTGAAGAATTAAAATCACGGAGATATTTGAGCTCAAATGGCTTTGACTACATAATGAAAATATGCAATCCGTTTTATGAGGACATCTCAGCAACGCAGTTTTTGGCAGCTGGGTTTCGAGAACGAGACCGGATTTACTCACAACGACGACAGTAATTCTCAGTACAAAGGAAGTTTATTTGAATTTCTTTAAAAAAGTACAAATAAGTCCTACCGGAGGAGATTTAATATTTCGGATACAGCACTCTGTGAATTTGTCCATCCGCTTTGGTTTTGTCCAACCACTTTCCACAAACGAAGATGGTGGTCACCCAGTTGGCGGTGTTGGTGACCTCCACACACTCCAGGTACCAGCCGGGCGACGTGCTCGTG
>CM074288.1:24521781-24564281 GCA_037194245.1 Opsariichthys bidens
ACATCCGTGTATCCAAAAACTCCCTTGTACGGTAAGAACATGGAGTCATGTATCCTGAAGTTCAACCACATGACCAAAGGCTTATATATAATATATATATATATAATATATATATACAATAAATTATTATTTTCGTATGATTTATATTTATCACCATCTCTCAGGAACGTGTGGGAAGACCGTCCGCCGCTCCAGAGAAGCCAGAAGTGGAGCCGCCAGCCCCACCCTTGCGCCGCGCCACTGGACGCCATCATGCGGTAACATCCAGCTGATTTCTGATCATTCCGACCCCTGATGTGGTCACAGCCTCATATCTTTGTGTTTTTCTCTCATCTCTGTGAAGGCCTCTCCACAAAGACGTATTTTGCTTTCTTCAGAGGACCAATCACGTGTGGAGGTCTCTAGGATTCTGTTCTAATCAACGCTCCCCTCCGTATCACATTAAAACTGCCCCTGTGGAAAGAAAAAAAACTGAAGCCAAGGCAACATCAGGCGTGCCGTACACTCACAAAGACCAACAATCCTATTCCTTAAAGGTGAGCGGTAAACTAACGCTGTTACAACAGTAAAATTGCCATGTAATGTCTGTACCTGGGTGTTGACGTTGGGCGTACCTTGTCGTGCGCACATTAGATTCAGCTCATGCTTGTTTTTAAAGTGCATTGAACAGAAAACAGTGTTGAAATTCAATACGATATGTAGATTTATTGATAAACGCGAAATAGATTTGCAGTTTTAACTACAAATAGAAAAGGGCTATTTTGAATACAATTGAATAGAGCACACACACACTGCAAGACGTCTTCAAAGAATCACTTCACTGGAAAGCACTGATTCTAAAAACATCTGAATGGACATCTTTAAGATGTCAGTTTCACATATATTCTAAATCATAAAACATATTTATCTAGTTTGACATCTGACAGAAACATCCTATAGTACGAATTGCAGATGAACAAACACGCTAAAATTCTAAATGAGTTACACTTCCAAAAAGACTCTCCGAGAATGTACGTGTACATCAGTCACAGCTGTCTGCCATTTCACATGGAGCATTTGATGTGTCATGCCTTTTTTTTTATAAGCAATCATAACCAGTTGTACTGACGGCCACATGAGATAAATGTGTGGAGATACTCTGGCTTTAAACTGGGACCACGGATACCCGAAACGACTCCGTATATCCCTGCCAAACAATTTCAAGCTGGCTTTCCCTACCTTCAAGAGCCGGCCGCAGCGCGTTCGTCTTCATGAAAAGGTGATGAATCTCCTGCGTGGGAAGGAAAACAATGAGGAGGCAAAAGAAAGCCTTCTGTCAACTCTAACTGAAAACACCAACCAGTGGGACTGGTTTGTCTGTTCTAGGGATCATGATTTCTGGCTCTGTGGATGAACTGGACCTCAGATTGACCAACTCCTGCTCCAGCCCAAGCATAATCGCCCGGCTCTGCCCTCTGGACCCCCGACGAGCCGCCTTCGCGGGGACTAACAGGGCGCGGTGCAATGTAGTTCAAGAAAGCGGCGAGCAGTTACTACTGGCGCGTGAGTCCCGCGATGCTGCTGGAGGGCGTCACAGCGTATGTGGCGTCCGCCCTAGCCGCGTCACACGGAGACCGTCGGGCGTCGTGTGACGATTAGAACCCGCGGAGCCAAATCGCTTTATTACAAGAAAATTATCTTCATGGATACGTATATTATCTTCATATCTTAAATCACCTATAGGACAGATAAAAGACATATTACCAAAACTCATTGTCCAGCAGTTTATTAGTAATGTCCTTCTCCTAACACATAGAGAACATTATTAATACATGAACTGAAGCAACAGGTCTATTAGTGGCTCAATATTCTTCGGTAAAGTTAATAAAAATGGACAGGAAATTAAGTGTAAATGTTTTCATTGGTGATTTTCACTGACGACTGAGAGTCATTGCATCTAATTTCACATTTAAAGGAATAGTTTCAAAGCCTCGTGGACTTTCCACTTTTTTCATGGGAGCACAAAAGGAGAATGCATGCAGTGGGTCCATGATGTGTTCTGGTTCTGGACAATGAAAATAAGCTCCATCAGTGTCAAAAGGCACCATAAATATGGTCGTCACAGTTCATCCTGTTCACGAGGAAATCAATATGTTTCTTAGCCCAATAGCATTCATTATGATCATTAGTCAACGTTGGTAACGGATGTGTCCTTGGTTGGAACATCAGTTGAGGTTCCACTATGGAAAAAAGGGACATTCTGCTGAACGTCTTTAGTTTTCCACAGAAGGATGAACTAGTCAGAGTTGTGGATCAACATGAAGGGAGGTATGACAGAATTTATTGCTAGCTAAACTTGTCCACCAAATCAGCCCTCAATCGTTGGATGAAGTGAATTTCTACTTTCGGGAAAACATACTGCTGTTATGTCCATGTTGTGTGTGTCACACCAGAGTGATTTCAAATGACAACAGGATAGCAGCTTTAAAAGCACAATGAATCTGAACCAGATGACGGCACACAGGGACTGTTATTGGCAACCCACTTTATGGGAGTGAATGACAACACTCCTCATGTAACGCCGTAATCCTTCACGACGCTTGCTTAAATCAAAGTTAACAAAACGTCCACATGGATCTTCTGCTGATTTAATATATAAATCAGACCAATAAATAAAAAATCTGCCAATCAAAGCCAGCAACAGCGATTCTCAAGTGCGAAAATTTGTATGACAGTCCCCAGTGTGTCCACAAAGAGTTTATACCAAGGTAAATTTGTTAGAAAGCTGATGGAACAAGGTGAAGTGACTTTACACTGCTTGATAATATTATATAATATATATAATATAATATTATATATATATATATAACACATTAACAATGCTGGAAATAAACCGATTATACATAATCAAATTCCAAAAAATAGGAACTTTGTAATTTAGAAATTAGATTACATTTCTAAAATGCTCATCAATCAGATTACGGTTATTTATGATTATATATTACTCCACCACAATGGTAGTCAATTATTCATAATTTCATGTAATTCTCCTTAATTCTTTTTTTTTACTCTTCAATTGTCTTTTTCTAAAAAAATGATTAATTTTACATTTTTATGATTTAATAATTAGCTTTTTTACAACTCACAATCCGTCTGTGGTTCATCCATTAAACACGCAGTCTGGGAAGATCTGGAATAAATTAATGCTTAATGTATTTCAAAATCCTTGCTTTGATTAAGGAAGAGACAAATATTTCCATTCTTATGATTTATAGTATATATGATCACACGATAATCCCACTAGAACTCAAGATGTCTAAGTGATACATGAGTCCAGGTCAAAAGTAAATAAATAAAAAAAATAGTCAGAATACATCACCATAAAATGAATCATCTAGACTACATTACCACTTACAATGTTCATCATGGTAAATTTGTAATCAGTAACGGACTACAAGGTCATCTGCCCTCGCAACCTGTGTGAAGATGTATCTTAAACCCATCGATGGAAGCGAGCGCCCCCCTGAATGAGAAATTGATGCCGTGTTCAGTATGCACTTCAACACGGGGTTGTCTGGGAGAATCCACTGTTCTTCCGAGTTCGAGTCCCGGCGGAGGACTGAGAAGGTCTTTCTGTGTGGAGTCAGCATGTTAGCATGTTTTGGTGGCGTGGCTTTCCTCCACAATCATAAGCAGAACAGCTGAACTGAAGACATAGAATAGTCCACAAGTGTGGATGTGTGATGAGCCCTGTGGACACACGACCAGAAAACCTTCTAATCCACAGCTCCTCCGTCTCCATGTGGCATTACACATCGGAGCGCGACGGAAGAGACCGGCACGGTGAAGTCGTGCACCGAGAGGAACCAACGATCACCGTTTATCAGAATCGAAGTCGATCACGGTGTGATGAATGGAAGTCAAACTCCAGAGCGACGAGCCCGTGTTCGTCTGCCGCTCTCAGCAAAACTCGCCAGATAACTCTGAGAGAAAGAAACGAGGTTTAAACGCCGTTCATCTGAACGAGCTGTTATTTGGTCTCTTGCGTACGTGACAATGTGTCATCAGTGATCAGCAGGCCGGTACAGCGGGTGCCAGCCACGTCTCCCGTGTCCTAACGCGCTGGAGGGAACCGGCCGCGTCCTAGCGGCGACAACGTTCCCTGCTTCCACAATGTGTCCCCGTCTGACCCTCGTCAGGTCCAGCTGCCTTCTCTGTTTACCCGTCACTAACAATCACACAGACACGACACGTCAATCAACACAATCTGTTCATCAAGATCCATCGTGAACCCTGCAAAACAAACGAACCTGTTCCATGTTAATGCCCCCGATTGTTCTTTTTCCAGTTAGTAGGCGTGTGACGAGATCTCGTACCTCGAGGTGGAAAAGCAGTCTCGATTTTGCCACGATGAGTGTACATCACAGAACAGAATATTCCACCGGCTACGTGGGGGTGGTTACGTTACGCCTACCACTGGTTGTTTTGTCTTTATTATAGAAATAAAAAAACCCACCACTCCCCCCCCCCCCCCCACCCCCACCCCACCCCACCTCCATTTAATTGAGATCGCTACTAAGTGATACGGTCGGTTCTAATCCATCCGAGTTCCTTTGCTCATCGAACACGAGCTGCAGAGCCGCTCCAACCAAGGAACTCACTTGAAGTTTGGAGTCACTTTACCAACCGGTTTCTAATAGTCGTCAAAAAATAAATGGAGATATATTTCATTTTGAAGTTTTATTAAGTGTTCACAATGAAGATACATGTCGAGTGTTTATAATCAATGTTACGCCAGCTTTTGTCATTTATATACAAGATGGACAAGATTTTGTCACCAAGACAAAGTAATTCAGTTCAACCATAATTTCGGTTTTTACCGAATGACACTTTTGGTTATGCCAAATGACAGTGTTTTCAGACAACGCGAACAGGGTCTGAGAATCTAGCTAGTTTTTTAAATATACAACATTATTTTCCAGTGTTTCACTAGTTGGCTGTACCGAGATGACGCATAATTTTTCGGCGATATGCGTATATGTAATGATTATCTGATGAAGTGCCCATGACCACCACAAGAGGGTCTTTATTTTAATTTAACTGAATTATTTACGGCACACTGCACACACACTTCACTGCGAGGTTCTGGATCTTCTGTAAAGTAATCATTTCTGAAGCAGTTCTTCCCACTCTTGTTTTTCAACTGTCTTCTTTAACCGTAGTTTGATTATTACTCTGCCTGTCCCGGGATTTATTGGACTGCCTGACCTGATCTCCTGCCTGCACTATTGTTTTGGTTTTCCTTTGGATGTCACCTGTTTGCTGCTTTGATTGACCCCCCCGGAACCACCCCCCCCCCCCCCCCCCCCTCACCCCCCTAAGTTTGCCTGTTTGACCACGTTTACACATAAAGCTCGATTTGGATTCTTACTCCCGTTGCCTCATCATTACAGTAGGAGCGTGAAATTAATTTTTCAAATAGTTTAAGAGAGAGTTAGTCACTTTGCTTCACGTACCACGTCGCGTTCTTTCCTCGCCAAGCGCTGAATGATGTCACATGATATTGACCACATGACTCGATTCCAAAAACGGTCCCTTTATATTGGTGTTACTCCGAATGGCATCATATGAAATTAATACACACATCATTTTCATGCACTTTGCACTATGTTGATCTATGATGTTTATAAAATCATGGCAGAATAAAAAAGACATACATTATATTACATTTTAAAATCGCAAATGAAATGCGCTGTATTGGCCTCTGGACGGTTAAACCGAATGACCTTTTGACACTTCAAAACCTTTAAAAAAAAACTTTATATGTAGCCAATAAATACAATTAAAACCTTTTGGATTCAATAAAAGGGATCTACTTTACACACATTTGGATGTCATTTTTTTTATATCTGCTTGTTTTTTATCATTATTAAAGATCTAATTTTGGAATAAATAACTGACCGGTCACGTCATTGGCCCGTTCACAGGAGTAAGTGACGAGTATGACTGACGAGGACCATGGTGGAGGATTCGCTTGCGCAGCAAGAGCGTATGTAAGTGTTGCTGAATCAGACTTATTTTGGTCTCGTCTTCACAGAGGCGCGCTCCACATTCACAGGGTCCAATCGAAAGCAAAAGTAAAACGCAAGCCGCACATTCAAAAAGGGTTTCAATGCCGTCTCCCTGATAGCGATCTCAGGCTGAGTGATGTGGTTGTGAACCGCTCTCAGCTCTGTGTCATGGCTGAAAGAAAATGTTTGTTCTCCATTTGCACTTTGAATAGTGAGAGCACATTCTTTTAAAGCTGACCATGAAACGATGGTCATGTAAAACGCGGGTCCACCCCGTTTTCTTTTATCGGAAGTAAGGTCATAAATGGCCTTGAGCACAAATCGGTCGGAACAGGTCGTTTTTTAGCCTCTTACCACGATTTGTTTTTGTTTAAATCGACATTAACCCGTTTTCTTGTCGGCTTATTGAAGCGACGCGATACGCGTCTTGGTCACACTCCTACTAGTGAGTGTATGGAGAACAAGTGTTCAGCTGCTTATCTTTAGGATGAAATATTTTTGCAATTATTTTTGACTATTGCCTGTGTGCTATGGCAGCAATGCATGGCCCCGTGGTCGTCGGCGGAAGACTGTGTTTAACTTAGCTCATCCTTTGTGAAGACCTTACCGACTCATCAGCCAGGTGGCCACATATCCCAACAAACCGTGTGCATCCCCATACCAGGTGTGATCATAAGATCTTAAACTAGATTAAATATTTTGACTGTTGCGATTCCAAAAATCGGTTTAATGACCCTTTTTTTTTATTTGTTTTATTTTCCGTAACTCTGCCTGAGTATCGGACAAAGTGTTCAGTGTTGGCCAGAGGATGAACGTGGCCCCCCGACTAAGCCTGCGTTTCCTCCCGAGGATTTTTTTCTCCATTTTGTTGGAGTTTTAGGGTTTTTTTTTTTTTTTTTCGGTTCCTTGCACGCTCGATTATGGCCTTTGGCTTGCTTTAAGTTGGGGACACTTTGCTTGATATTCAGCAGTGTTTTTGATATGCCTGCATACAAACTGAGCCCTAGAGCCGGACGATTACGTCACTGTTTTCTGCTCAAGTGCTGATATCCATAAATTAACTTAGACTAATAACTATTGATTATTTGCACAACGTGAATGAATGAATAATATATAGAATAAGCTGCACAATGACACCATTTTCTTAATTAATGTAAAGCTAGCTTTTGCCACAATATTGCATTGTAAAAAAGCGCTATATAAATTAAAAGATGGACTTCGGACTTGACTTTCTTTCTTTTTTTTCTTTCGACTATTTTGCAGCGGCTGTGGTGATCTCCTACCGTCCAGCGGCTGATGCTTCTGCGCACAGCGAACCAGCGTTCCCAGTGCCTCTAGTACCGAGTACAGGACCAGATCCCAATAACTGCCCAGCTGTACCAGCACAAGCCCTGGTGTCTCTGCAGACCCTCGTATGCCCGGGACACCAACATGGGCGTCTCCACCCAGTAATCCACACACGCCACAGCCACGCAGACCCGACCGCCGCCGTAGCAGCGACCGTCATGGCCTTCCTCCAGCACAGAGTGATCACGGCGAAGAAAACGCTGGTTCCCAGGACCGCTCCGACAGGAACCCACGCCCTGGGTTAAAAATGGGGTAATACTGCCCCAGTAGCAGCAGGGCGGTGACAGAGAGCAGCGACCCCAAGCTGAAGACCAGTGAGGAAGAGTCCGACGCTGCGCACCAGAACCGCCACGAGCGCCAGCAGAAACCCCATGCCCAGAGAGACGGCCGCTCGTGTCTGACCGTCCAGCAGCCGCTCCTGCAGACACAGCAGGTGTCCGACAGCAGAGCCGAACGCCAGGCCCGACAGGAACATCACCAGCTTCAAACAGCGGTGACCTGAACAACAAAACATTCACCGTCAGAGCTTCACTTGCACACACTTATTTACTTTCAACCATTACAAATCAGAACCTGATTGCAGAATAAGTCTCAAGGACTCGTTTTGTTGTCGCTCAGCAGAAAACAGGAAGAGATTTTATACAAACGCAGCAGGTCAGTTGTTCTGGATTGTGTGCAGTCTGATATTTTTGGAAGTCCTTCCTGAGTAACAATAGAGCTAAATTTGGAAAATCAAGCAGAGATTTAAGGCTGGTCCCAGAAAGTGTTTGTTTGTTCCATCTGTTTTTATGATAGGAATTAATTATATTTTAAACATCACTACACTTTACACACTTTTCTTATTGTGTAACTCTTGCGGCTGTACCAGCTGAAAACATGAACATGAGGTCAACACCTGTCAACCTGTAGGTAAAGCGTTAGTTCAGCCAAAAATGTCATTTCGGTCGTGCGTTCCTCTCCCTCATGTCGTTCATCTTCAGAACACAAATGAAGATATTTTTATTATTTTTATATTTTCTAGCCCTAATGCTGAAATGATTTTCTCCAGACTCACCGCAGAAGCAGTAAATGAGGCCGAGGGGCGAAGCAGGTGGAGCAGGTGACGGCGGGACGAGCTCATATTCCCTGCTGATCTCCTGGACGCAGGTGACCGACAGAGACTCGTTCACCATGCTGCTCTCAAACGGACCTGTTGCTTTTGAGAACGGATGCGTTTCGAACCCTTAGATTTGCCCAAATGAGCTCAAAAGTGCCTGCAAAAGTGAAAGAGAAAATCATCTTTATTTCTCCTCACGGTTCTACCCCGATCTCCGGCGCTGTTAGATAGAAATGACCAAAAAAAGGCATTTTCTGGAGGTTTTTTTAAAAAACACAAGACTTCATCATCATCATCATCATCATCATCATCGTTTCTGGAGCTGTGAATGCCTGAAAGCTCAAGTAGAAGTTACGCATGTTTACTGAAGGCATTATTTCATCAGGGCATCTCATGTTAATCCTGATACATCAGTGTATGTGTGAAATCGGATCATGAACACAGTGTTTCGAGTTCCATCAGATGGCAGAAAAATGAAAGACAAGCTTCCTGTGAGAAAAACCGCTCATTTCTCTAAATGAATTTCCTCACTTTCCATCGAAACGCTCGTGTGTCTCTGACAGACACATCAGTTCAGACTAGATTTAATTAACACCAACTTAGTATTTCCTTCCACGTGTTCGTACTTGCTTATTTCTCTGCATGATGAATGAACTCTAACGAGCAGATGGACTTTGGGTTTAGTCGCAGATTACAGCCACACATTTCTTTATGATCACGGTTGTATAATGGTGTCAAGAGCTTAGATCTCAATTAAACTAGTATTTTGTAGAGCTTTCAACTAATTCGCCAAGACGCATGTCAAATGTAGAAATAATTCTTGTTTTCGACACATTTTAAATGAAGATCGAAGACAACATTTCAAACAAGATCATCAACACTTACCATCGCTGATCAGAGCAACGACAGAAAACTCGCTTTACAGTCGAATAATGTGAAAACTAACTTTCATCCTGAGCGAAATCTCCCATAATCAAACCCTTTCCGCGGCAGGTCAGTCCCGTCACAGACGCAGCGGTCAGTGGGCGTTAACTGGGTCAAACAGCGTCAGAATTACTTGAATAAAACCAAACCAAAGCGTCACAAGAAATAACTGAGAAGATTAGCGTCAGCGACCGTTAGGCGTGAGATTGGACGTCAACGTCACCGTCGCCATAGTAACGGAGTCGCGCTCTTTTTCAAATGCTTGTTTAAAAGCTCAAGCGCGCTGGAGAAACGGCCGTCATCGCGATTAAAAACATGGTCAATAAAATTCTGTGGGAATCTGTCCATGTTTTATTCCTCACCTTCAGGAGAGTTTCATCACTGTACCCACATTACACAATAATTATAAACAACATTGTAATCAATTAAATGGTTAAATATGAATGATCGGGTAAAACTGAAAAACATCTGACAAAGAATAACAACGAATAGAATGACTGACAATAGCGCGGGATGTAGAAGGAGCGCAGAAACACAGAATCAGCTCTGAAAATGATTAAACCTGCTGGTAAATCATGATATTTTGGCAGGTTTTATTTATTTTATTCCTGAGTACTATGTAAATGAATGCACACATCTGAAGGAGTCACATGTGTTGGCTTTTCATCAGATTCATTCATGTCGAATCAGGGTCGCCAGGTTTTCACAATAAAACTCACCCAATTGCTTCTCAAAACTAGCGCAACGTACGGTGGCCGAGAGAGCTCAAAGCGCTGCAAATAAAAAAACACATGCAAATAAAAAAAACGTGATCATCAGTTTGACAACACCTGCAAACACAAAAACGCGCTGCATATAGTGCAAAGCACAGCGGAAATATTTCAAGGGGACCCTAAAAAGTGACGGACCCTACTAGGACCTGCTTATCATCTGTGTCCAAAACCAGTTCAACTCCCCCTTCACTCATTCACTGATCCCTATATAGTGAACAGCATTTGAGTGCACAATGTGTTCACAATCATGAAATACTATAAAAACTGCAAACAAAATAAACAAGTGTACATTATTTCATGTATTTATTATTTTTAATAAAGTGTTTTTCAGGTCGTCGAGCGCCTCAGGCGCCGTTACCATGACGTCACATTAGTAACAGATGATGAACGAATATTTTTAAATCATCCACTAAATGATCATCTCTTAAAGTTTAACGAGTGAACAACAATGCCACATATTAAAACACTTTTCTGCTAGTGAAACACATCACATTGAGTTCATGCCTACAGAATATATTTAATATTTTTTAGTTGGTGCTGTTGTCTAGTAGGGTCCGTCACTTTTTGGGGTCCCCTTGAAACATTTCCGCTGTGGTTTGTGTATTTGCTGCGCTTTTTGTGTTTGCATGTGTTGTGAGGGTTTGCAGCACGTGTTGTCAAACTGATGATCACGGTTTTTTTTACTTTGTATGTTTTCTTATTTGCAGCGTGTTGAGCTCTCTCGGCCACCATAGCAACGGCATCCCGAGGGATAAAGTCTCCTGGAAACATGTGGAGGATATTTGGAGTCGCTTCAACCCCCGAACATGACAACAACCCGCGGGAAAACCGTGGATCGACAACACGGTCGAGCGTCAGTCTGTCCGCGGAGATTTGTTTCAGAAAGTCTCTCGTGTGTCGCGCTGGTTCCACTTATAAAAACACGGCACGTCGGACAGTGACGTCACGGTGTCATGTGATCAGCTGCACGTCACCACCTGGAAGAAAGGCACTAAACCGATTCCTCTTAAAATATAATCTCTTTCACATTATACAAGATCTTTACATATTTTTATTCGATGATGGCTGTGCTTTGAGAGACAGAACGCATCATTACACCAATTTAAGAACTCTTTCATTTCTCTTATTTACACTTGTTTCCATTCCAACCTGGACAACTTTCTTTTAGCCTCTGCTCTTTTCCAGTTGTACGATTCTTTCTTCAGCCTGACAGACTCTGGGCACTGTAGGCCTTCATTTATTTATTGTTCACCATCGGATTATATTCATGGTGATGAAATAATATGATGCTCATTCACAACATTTCATTAAATAGTTCTTTTGGGGTGAAGGAAACACGATACAGATCCTAAAAGAACATTCATTTATTTCATACAAAAGCCCACAGTACATTAAAAATAACAGCAGGTGACAGAGACGGATCGTACAGCGCCACCTGTCTTCGACATGATATTGCACCTGCATGAAGCTCAGTGGCCGACATGCTTTAAAGTGCTGACTTCAGCTCAGAACCGCACGACACCGCAACGATTACAGACCCAGTTTAACATGTACAAGAAACTAGCAAAACATTTGGTTACAGGCTTCCAACACACATTCTGTGACATCACACACCTGAAACAAGTGAACCAGTGCAGTGACTCCCCCTCGAACCCAAAACAAACCGCTGGTAGTGAGCGTGTGGAAAAGTGAAAATTAAATCATAGCAACTAAAAAACCCTGAAAGAAATGGTGGATTAGCACACACGGCACACGAGTCCTTCAGGAAAAACCACGGATTTCATACATTAACACACTTTTGAATATGATCACAAACATGTAAAGCTCAATCTAAAGTGTTCAGAAGACAAGTTTCCTTTTATGCGCTCACACTGCTTAATATGTACCAAAATGATTAGCATGAGATTTTACTGAGAAGATAAAGAGGAAAATCATAATTCACAGAATATCACATTAATCAAGTAGTAGGACGCTTCCCTAAACGCTCCTATATCCTCCGCAAACAGGCGGCGAATCGAATCACAAGACTAGCGCAGCACAACTACATAAAACTACAAGAACCGGCTTCAGTCAGAGGTAGGTAGAGCCTGCAGAATCACTCCGACATCCCCGCAGGAGTCGGTCAAGACCGTCCAGTGCCTTTCTAGCCAGTAATCTGCTGAATGAAGCGCCGAGCCTGCGATTATTCAATAAGGCCATATTAATCCAGTCGAGACGTTTGCCATGGCAATTATAGTGCATACGTAAATACATTTAAAGTGTTCAGGTCTGTCGTAGGTTCCGTTTGATCGGCACCGCTTTGATTCAGAGGCTACGTTTCATTTAAAGGTGTTTTCATGCGTTTCATAAAACTAGCACACAATCATATCTACATGACGTTCTAGGACAGACGGATCTGATTTGATCTATTCTGAATCATTTCGAAGTTTTGCAGGTGCTGCTACAATAAAGAAAATAGTGCACAATCAGTAGTGTATTCTTGTGTTCAAATCATTCGTGACCTTCAGCTCATGAACGGTGTAAGCGACGGTCGTCAACAGTATCGGTGCACATTTTTCAGAAAGTGACATTGTGAGGCTTTGCATTATATTTCGGTGTATTAAGGTGCCCTGCGTGAAACCTGATGGTCTGTGTGAAACTTCCGCTCGGCTGATGTCATTGAAGGCACAAAGGCACTCGAGATCGGATTTGGCTCTTCAACCAGATTCACTTGTATAATTGGACAGCGACACGCCACCGGTCGACCCAGACGATGAACTACTGAGGGATGAGGAACTCAAGAGAGCTACAGAGACTAACAGACACCACTATGCTGGGACGCCCCAAAACGGGATCCCTCACATGTACGACAGCCGCTTGGCTGTGATGAACTCTTCCAGATGGACGGCCCCCCCACCCAAGAGGCCAAACGCAGGGTACATGGTACCAGAACAGTCCACCTGTCTTTCATACAGGCAGCGCATGCTGACGGCGTCGTAGAAAAACACCCGTCCGGCGTCGTAGTCCAGGCAGACTCCGATCCTCTGTGGCGCGGGCAGGATGCGGCTGCCGTGATCGCCCGAGGCGGCGCTGACGGAGGCTTTGGGGATGAAGAGACGGCCCATCCCGATGGTGACCAGCGTGAAGGGCTGCGATACCTCGAAACAGGTGTCCTCGCTACCGCTGTCGTGCCCGCTGTCATGGTCGTACCTGAGCGGAAAAGAGAGAGAGAGAGAGAGAAAATGACGTAGAGAACTTCACAAACTAACACTGTAAGACCTATTATACCACAACAAGATGTGATCTCAGTCTCTGGAGTCTCCAGTGAAGTTTCAGCTCAGATCACTTATTATCGCTCGTCAAATTCGCCTCTATTTGGGTGTGAGGAGCAAAAACACGCCGTCCCTTTAAATGCAAATGAGCTGCTCCAGAAGAGGGCGGAGCTTCAACAGCTCAACAACAACAAAGCTGGAGAATCTCACGCAGACAAAATGAGGAAAGCGTTCAAACGGATGGAGAGACTCAGGAAGACGTTTCTGAACGGTTCGTGGATAAATTGATGTCGTTGCTGTGGAGTTGATCCACTCGTCACTAGCGTGTGTCGTCACGCTCGTCTTTTGTGCAAATCCAGCGTTGAATTGTGTGTGTGTGTGTGTGTGTGTCTCACCGGGGGCTGCTGGTGTCACGAGGGTTGTGGAACCACTCTGTTAGTTTGGAGTCCGATGCCACTCCGACCTTCACCATGTAGGAATCTGGCTCCACACGGAAGGCCCAGTAATGGCGGCCGTGAGAGATGCCCGTATCACCGATGATGTAGTCGAGACATATGTAACTTCCCGTCTGGACGCGCTCTGCGGCCAAAAGGAAACTCATCCCCCGCCACGCTCTCCACAGAGTCCCGGCGTTTGCTCAGCTGCAGCCGCTCCGCGCTGAATCCACACTTCTCATTGAACAGGAAGCCAAACACTGAAGAGGAGAGACTCATCAGTCACAGATCTCAATCAATGGCCGTTTCACGTACACCACAGCCGATTCTGAAGACCTTATTGGTCAATCGCAATAAAAGTCAGGGCCATAAATATGTTTGAGTGCATCAATCATCACAAAAACTAATTTCATTTGAAATATTGGGTCTATATGAACATATATAAAAGTTAAGCATTTAAAACAAAATTTGAGTAACTATTTCATGAATTACATTTTAAATGGGTGCTAATCACATTACAATTACATACCAAAAGTATTTTAGATCAAAAAAGTGATTACTTTGAATTTTAATGTCATTTATTTAAGTTAAACGTTAGTATATACACTGTGATGTGAATTCATGTAAACAGCAGCTGGTGACGGTGAAAGAGCTTCTGATCATATTCAGACTCCTGGCAGAACATTTTAATCATTAACAAAATAAGAGGGATCATAAAACTGGAATGTTATTTTTATTTAGTACCGCCCTGAATAAGCCATTTCACATGACAGATGTTTACATATACTTCAAAACTGAATCGGACCCGTCCCGTCATTACCTGATGATCCACGACGGATGTGTGGAGAGAGTTGTGTGCGAGTCCCTTGTAATGTAAAAAAAGGTGATTGCGAGTTCACAATTCGGACTTTTTCAGAATTGCGAGATATAAACTCACAATATTGAGAAAAGAAATCAGAATTGTAAAATATAAACTCAATTTTGAGTGAAAAGTCAGAATTGCATGATAAAAACTTATTTTATTCCTAAATTTATGTCTCACAATTCTGACTTTCTTGCAATTCAGACTTTTCTCAAAACTGAATTTATATCAGAATTCTAATTGTTTTGCTCAATATTACGAGTTGATCTCTCACAATTCACACTTTACAACTCGCAATTGCAATTTTGTAACACGTAATTCGAAGAAAAAAGTCAGAAACTCGTAATGAAACCACATGATTGCTCACAGCAAAACCATTCAGCGGCGGCACCTGATAACTGCAGCAACAAAACGACAATCGTGTGTGTGTGTGAGTGTGATGATCCGGGTCGGCGTGTTTTACCTGGAGCCGGAGGCGTGTGGAAGGTCACCTCGGGACTGCAGGGGCTGAACAGGGCGTTACGGCAGCTCTTCACTCTGAAGGCGTAACGACAGTCGCCGGCCAGATCCGACACCACTGTGCTGGAGCCGTACACTCGTTCGGTCGTCGCCATCCAGCGCGATTCCTCCTCCTCCTCGCCGCCCAGCTTCCTGAACTCCACAATATGATGATCTGTGGGCAGCGAGTCTTCGGACAGACGCCAGTGGATCAGGCCCTCGTTGTAAACACGGCAGCGAGAGAGGTCGATCACAGGAGGTTCAGGAACTGATGGGAAACAGATGAACAGCTTTCAGTGTTTCAGTCACTCACAGGCATCCACACGTCAGCTGGAGATTCACGACGAGTTTGTGAGAAAAAAAACACAGATGAACACGTTTCTGTTTCTCTCGTCTCTGAGGGAATCTACCAGAACGAGTCAGGGCTTTCTATAAAAGCAGCTTTTTTATACCCTGTATTTGTTCATTTTTACAACAGAAGGTTGTGCCGGCAGAAGAAAAACATACAGACAATAAACAGACTGTCACACTCACAAATAACTGGACCGTCGGATAATTGTATTTATTCACAAAATGTACAACAGGAGAAGCGACACGACGAGGCCGAGATTAATCTTACGCCACGTCATAAGAGCAGCTGTGAACCGGGCTAAAGTGTGGCAACATCCTGCTGTCACACAGGCCTATTATTGTTCCTCTAAGAAAGATCTTAAACCCTTCCAACCGCGAGACACACGTGACCCGAGGACGGAGCCGCGCTGCTCACCGTGGAAACGGGGCCCGTCACTGCCAAGAGCCCGGGCACGACGCCCAAAAAGCTTCTGTGAATAACGAGCTATTGATCCAAACAGGAGCCGCATTAAGCCGGACGGAGGAGACCATGAGACGGCAGAACCAGAGAATACGGTAGAGAAAAACACGTCGAGTGGAAGATTTTAAGAGTTTTGCCTCATCATCAATTCAGCCAATCACATTAGACATGACACAGCTCACAGCCATCAGGAGCATTAGCGCGGATCAATACGTTTCGGAGAAGGAAGTGCCTTTGGTCAGCAAGTGAGCACTTCCTCCATTCCGTTCTCAGAGGACCACGGCCCATGGAAAGGTAAAAGCACTGGAACGAAGTTAAATCCTCCAGGTGGTGTCATGAGTTGGAACTGCTGATCAGGATAAAGCCGCTGATTCTCAGCAGGACTGACCTGAGCTCAAGGACGAATAAACACCCACACCCACACACAATAAAACCCAATCATCAACCTCTGACCCTGTAATGATGTGCAGAATGTTCCACTCGAACTGGGTTTGACATCATCTCAGTGTCGGCCAGGTATTGCACAAGAGTCTTGACTTCACGAAGCCTGTAAAGGGATTACTGAGCTAAAGAGCTTCTGCTAACAGCACTAGCGGCTCAGAGCGACGGCAGGTGAAAGTGTTGATCTTCATTCTTACCGCCACCGAAGCTAAGCTCCTTCAGTAAGATCTCCTCCTTCGACGTGTCCAACACGAACTCGTCGAACGACGGGGTCGCCGAGGGCTGGAAGGTCTTCAGGGACTCGGTGGCTTTCTGAATCCTGTGGAAAACAATGAAGGTCATTCACGTCGCATTTACACCACATTTACAAGAAACCAAGCCTCGACAGTTTTCGAAGTTTTCCGACGGGTCAGCAGTAATGATTTCATGAAGTCAAATTAGAACCGTGCAAACATCTGCATGAGGATCAGAACAAACAGAGGAACGTCGTTCAGAATAAACAACATCGAGTCCATCCGGACCAGGCTGGTGTCGCGAGCGCCTCGCGGTTTTCAATTCGCTGGTAATAATGATTAAGAGCTCTATTTTAACCATCCGAGCGCATGTCCTGAAGCTCACGGCACAGAGCCAATCCACTTTTTCTAGTTTAATGGTGGAGAAAGGGCTTGATGCGCGAGGTGCCCGGCCCAAAAAGTCTCTTAATGAGTCACGGGTGTAACGTGCAATGAACCGATCAGAGTCTCGTCTTCCATTCCCTTTCTAAGCCGGGAGCGATCGCCAGCGTAACAGACGCATTGTGCACGCATCAAACGAACACACCGTTTAAATGAAAGAAATCCTGCACCACTGACTTTGCAGCAGGTTCTTGTTGGTCACTGGTGCGGTCGATTTCATCTCCTCTAAATAGCAACACAACAATGAGGCTGAACACATTTCAGACCGGCACGCCAACGGGTCGACAGACGGGCACGAGCGCTTTTGCCATTTAAACAACATGGAGCTGGACGAGAAAACGGCAACCGCATCAGGCTGAAACTAGCAAAAAACGCCTTCATCGTTGGCGTGGCAGTGCGCCGGTGTATGATACGGCCCTAAGGGTTTGTGGGAAAGTGAAAGTCAAAGCTGCTTTGTGAACTAATAGAGATCAGTTATCAGGATTACAGGGAATGTACCGTGAACCTTGAGGTTTATATCTGGAAACACAAGCCAGTGGATTACAGGCACGTGGCCGAATCGCAAGGAAGGACTCGACGCTCGACTAGCCGCCTCTAAGCAGCTTCTGCCATCATGACCCTAAAATGAGTGCGAGACAAACCAACGAGCGACAGAAGTCCTGGAGACACCGACCTGACGTGCAGCAGTTTGGCCGTCTGAACAAAGCAGGACTGGTCTGTCTCCTTCAGCACTTCCTGTGCGTATCCCACAAGGCCGCTGTTTTCCAGCATGCCCTGATACTCATCCACCTGAGCCCGGAGCCGGTCCACACGCAGGTTCCTGGACTGCTCGATGGACCTCAACATCTCAGTCTTCCTCTCTTGAAGGGTCTCAAAGAGACGCTCAAAGTGTTCGTTGGCTCGTCTCTCCGCGAGCTGCCCGTTTTCCTGCGTTCATGAGAAGCGCGAGACAAAAATACTGACACACGGAATGAATGAATCGATTGAGAGACCGGCTCAGCTAAACGAGGCAAGTTTCTGGAAGTCCAACTAATCAGGATCAAGCTAGAAACCGAAAACAGGCTTCTTACCTCGGTGTGACTGATCATCACCTCCAGCTCAGAAATCTGAGTCCTCACTTGGTCTTCTTTGCTAATTAAGTAATGGATACTCTTCGATAGCTTCTCCTGTTGACAGAAAAGTTAAGACCATTAGAACACAGTGGAAAAATCGACCTCCCGCATGATTTCCGCACTGCGCGAGACACATAATACAGCTTTAGTGGCGTGATCTGCACAGAACATTATAAGATGGAAACGATCAGATTAAAAATGGATGAGTCACAGCTCTTGTACAGCAGTGTAATATTTCTGACTCGGCAGACCCGCAGCGCTTCTTAATCACGGGCCCTCGCAGGAAAATCTAGTCACCGGAAACTCGATAGCTCTCGTTTTCAGCTCAGGCAGATTCAGAAATACTTTTTTTTTTTTAAAAAAAAAATCTAAATTTCCTTCATCTTTTGGCATGAGAGGTCGCATGTAACGTTTTATTAGGACGGTTGATTTAAGTTCAAGTTCAAAGTGTTTCTTGTCAAACGCACAGACAGAAGTTTCCCTGCACAATGAAACTCTTACTTTGCCGTCCACAATAAATGTCACACGGTACACAATAAATAATACAAAAAAAATAAAATGCGGTTCTGGATAAAGGCAGTGCAGTTCCAGTAGTGCAAAATGCAGTGAATGTGCAAAAGCAAAAATGTAAACCGTGACGTCCATCCTGTGAACTCCTATCAGCGGTTAGGAGTCTGATAGCACAGGGGAAGATTTAAAGCGCTAATTAGGTTAATTATGGTGAAAAAACACGCTAAAATTAGTTACGCATTTAACGCACATGCAAAATCACGAGTAAAGAGTGCATCAGCGATCACATGTGCCATCATTCAGTCCAGAACACAAGCGCAAATGCAATACACTAATTTTATGCAACAGTTCAATAAATAAGAAGTTAATATTGTGTTATTTTAGAAACAACATTGTCTGTTTTGCCGACGAAAATATAAAGAAAGCAGAATCGTTCGTCTCACAGCGGCACTTCATTTCCAAATCTGCGTTTTGAACAAATCGGTTGAACCAATGATTCAACGGACCGTTCATAAAGTTCATAAAACTTCACTCCTGAATGAATCAGCTGTTTGAACAAACGAGAGAATTCGTCGAATTAATGACTTAATCATTCAGACATTTACCGCCACCTACTGGCAGTTTTAGTTTCTTAGAGTATCATTTCTTTTCATATTTCCATTAAAAAATATAAATAAATAAAAAGTTAGTTCACCCAAAAATGAAAATTCTGTTATCATTTGCTCAACCTCATGGTCAAAAAGTTAACCCTAACCCTACATTTTGTTGAATCAAATGAAATATTTCTTTCTGAAGCTTCTTTTTGTGATGTCCATTTGATACTTTACACAATAATGATTTCATTCAATGTTCTGAGCCAAATTTGATGTACGATTAATTTGCAATGTATTAGATCATCATGGAATTAATTCCATTTCAAATAAATCGCTTGACAGCCCTAGTTATAATACACCCAGAGACGTTAGCCAATCAATTAAGTCTTAAAACGGGGTGAAAAATGACCATATTTTCTAAATACTTTAAGATACTTTTAAAATAACTTTTACAATATTACAATTACAATATTGCATTATTCTCAAAAACAGTAACCAATTGTGTTACTTAAATACTTTTTATAGAAAGGAACTAAGTTACATTACAGTTGCATTACTTTTTCTCACCTGTGCTCGTTTGTTTAATTAAAAAAAATTCTATATTTGGCAAACATATAGGTCATTTCATTTTTGTTCATTAGTATGATTGAAGTGCATCACTGAAGGTCAGCAGCAAAGACAGTGGTTAATGGAGTCTAAATTCAAGTATATTTGTGTAATTTAATGTATTTATTGCAGGTTTGCATAATCTGATAGCATTTCACCGTTTTGATTCGTTCTGAATCTGTTTTTTGTGACAGATGAGATGAGCCACGCTGCAACAAACTCCCGATAGTAAACGGATTCCCTGCTCCATTTCTGATGTGGTCCAAGTGCTTTGCAACAGTCGTTTTGTCCCGTTCAGTGCGTTGCGGCGCGCAGGTGTCAATTTAAAAGCAATTTTAAAGTTACTTGTTAAAAAAGTAACCTGATTACGTTACCCCAACCCTGATTATGAACAAGGACAGAAAAAGGCCAGACGTTCGTTCAACAGCGGTTCTTTAACTGGACGTACCTTGAGGATCTTGTAGGCGCTGCTCATGGAAGTGACTTTGTGATTGGCATGAGATCCGCCAAGCTTGCAAAGATGACACACGGGGCGGCGACACACCTCGCAGTACATGTTGACCTTCTCCATCTCGTGTTCGGGACACATCAACACCTAAAACAAGGCGTTATATCATGAATGACAGCAGCTCAGTGTCTATTTGAGCAGTTCAAGAAAGAAACGAGAGGAGCGTCAGATTTGACCTTCGGTCTGAAGTTGGTGGTGGGTCCCACGTACTCGTGCTGGGCTTTCGGGGTTCCCCACGGGTGGTTCATCTTGAAGCACTCGTTGCAGTAGCTGACCTTGCAGTCCATGCAGCTCTTGGTGGCCTCCTGAACGGGCGGTTTGCACACGTTGCACATGATGGCGACGGCCGCACGGGCCGCCTGACGGTATCGCTCCACAATGCTCTCCAGCGTGAAGTTCCGGAAGAGCATGCTGATCCCTCGCTCCCCAAGATCAATGTCATGCTGACAGCCCGGACACGGGAAGGTGGTGACACGGGGAGTGACAGAGGAACGCCGCCATCCGGGAGAAGATATGGACCCTGATTTAACATGTAAAACCGGTCAGATGAAAGGAGAAGGAGTGGACGGCGCACACACACACACACACACAGTGAAGCACTATCAAATAAGTTCAGATACAGGTGGAGAGACTCCGAGAGAAAGTGAAAACAGCACAACAGCAGACAGTGATCTGGACAAGAGAAATCTCAAACAGATCAAAAATGCAAATTAAGCACAAAACGGAATGACAGACGTGATTATACGGTATTTCACAGTGATGAATGAGATTGAGGTCACCATTTCTAAAGCTGCAGTGTGTCATTTCTGTCAAACGAAAACGCTAAGATGACTCAAATATCATTTTCTAACGGGTTGGTCAGTCAAACAGACAGTCCCGCCCCAAACCCACGTGATTGGCTGAGTCAGATGTTGACATGTCAGGCTGCTCAAACAAACAGAACAATGTCGTGAAAGAGTCACAGTGTGTCGCCAATTAGTGATGCATCGTTATTAAAAATCTTGGCTGGAACTAAAACCAGTAATTCTGGACACACATGAACGCTGAACAGTTAAATCTGTTTTTGGAAATGTTCTTCCTTCAGGTGGTGTTCCTACACTCAAACAACAACTTTTGCAATAATGTGTAATACATTAAATTATTGCGTAGAACACTAAGAATACAGAAGAATAAAGAATACAAACGTTTATTTTCTCACTTCTACAGAAGTAGGTGGCAGAACGAGCTTCATTTACAGTCGGTATAGCGCGAGACGTTGTGCTCAACAGAATCTGCAGGGGGACCTTCAGTAAAGATGTGATATCAGTCTCTGGTGTCTCCAGAATGTGTGTGAAGTTTGAGCTCTAAATCTCCACAGATCATTTATTGTCGCTTGTCAAATTCGCCTCTATTTGGGTGTGAGGAGCAAAAACACGCCGTCCCTTTAAATGCAAATGAGCTGCTCCAGAAGAGGGCGGAGCTTCAACAGCTCAACAACAACAAAGCTGGAGAATCTCACGCAGACAAAATGAGGAAAGCGTTCAAACGGATGGAGAGACTCAGGAAGACGTTTCTGAACGGTTCGTGGATAAATGGATGTCGTTGCTGTGGAGTTGATCCACTCGTCACTAGCGCGTGTCGTCACGCTCGTCTTTATTCCTCGAATCGACCCTCGTTTGTGAAGCGGTCCGGCGTAAACTGACAACACTCGACGACAACAACTCTAAAGCAGCCCGACATGGCCCCGCCCCCTTTGATGTGTGTTCTCAGGGGCGGGGTTTATGCAAATTGTAGGGTTTGTGATGTCACCAACCCAGGAAGAAGCTTGGTGTAGTTCGTACCAGCCGTTTGTTGTAGTCCTTCAATTTCTGTGAAAGGAAATCTCTCTTTTCATTGATCTTTGAGTGTCGTAACTTCACAGATGTTGTTTCTGCTCTAACAGCAACATCACACACTGACTAAAGTGAAGAATCATAATCAACCACCCCTGTAATGTGAAACAATAAGTTAAGCGTGAGCGTGACCTCATTACCGTCAACATATGGCAAATATCCTGCAGATCAGATCACACACTGCAGCTTTAGAGCAGGATGAACTCGCTCTCCGTCTGTCCAGGTCAGAGCTACTTCACAAGCAGGAAAATCATTTTAGGGTGAAAGAAATCACTTCTCCAGCAAGCATTTGAAACACAGAACATCCAAACAAACACTGAATGAGGAGAACATGATCGTGCAGCAGAGATGGAGAGAAGCGACGCATGCGGACCGATGATGATGATGATGATGATGGGCGGAGGTGAGCGTCTGAACGAGCGCCGGGTCAGATCAGGGATGAGAGTGGGTATGATAAAGTAAAGCGTGTACTTAGGCCGTGAGTGTGCTGCGCCGCTCGGGGGGGGGAGGCTGCAGCACGGCATGCTGGGACCTGATGCTGCCGCAATGAGACTCAGTGCAGAGGGGGAAAAAAAATAAACGCTCAGACCAGAAACAGCCCCTACAAAACCACAATCAGCCTGTCAGTGATGACGGCGGGCGACCGGCGTGTTAGTCGGTTAGTCGTTTGACACAGAAGGGTAGAGCGGGTTCTGAAACACATTACGGGACGAGGCGTCATCTAATAATTCACTTTCACTGCCTGATTCAAGCTCACTGCTATTTATTTAGTTGCTGTTGTCTAGAAGAAAAATGTTTCAATTTTGTCTCTCAGCGTGAGACGAACGGTGCAAACAGAGGCGCTCCGGGATTCCTGCGTCCCTCCACGGCAACGACACGCCGTCTCTTCGCTTCTCACGCTCCGGGACGCGCCGCAGAGGTCGGCGTCCGTCTGTGCGCTCGCGAGCGTTTTGAGCAGCTGCGGCGTCCGCTCCGCTCCGATCGGCTTCCCGGAGCCGTAGCGCCGGACGAGAGAGCGAGCACACAGGGTTCTAGAGACACAGCACTCACTACAGCTAATTAGATTACATGACCCACATCTACCTCTCCCTCCAAACGACCTCCTCAGTGAGGCTGCAGGCAACAGAGAGAAGAGTGACACAAGACTAACAATGATTAAACGTGAACAGAAGTGGACCTGATTCACAACCAATGACTGTACGAACATGAAAACAGCACCACATTTCTCGGGGGGAAAACTGCAATGAAAGCCAAAGGAGAGATGAGGAGAGACACTGAAACAGCAGTGACCGAACCTCCTGGACGGCTGTTTGTGTCATTTAAAGGGTTAGCTGAAGTGAAAATGAGATTCCTGTCAGGAGTTCCTCTCCCTCGTGTGGTTCCACACCTTCGTTCATCTTCAGAACGAAGCACTGCATCACGTGACTGTTTTAAACCATGTCTTTACTTCCTTTCTGGAGCTTGAAAGTGTTGATCATATTGATCTGTGGAGTCATAAACCTCATCAAAAACATCTTCATGTGTGTCTGAAGATGAACGAAGGTGTGGAACCACACGAGGGAGAGGAACTCCTGACAGGAATCTCAGTTTAAGGTTAACTAACCCTTTAAATCTGCTTTGGATCTCACCCAGATTTTAAGAGGATAACAACAAATAAACAATTCTGGCCTAGACGCATATCAGCTTTAAAAATTCTAATTATAAGTTCTTATATGGTGAATTCAGGATTTCAAAGTCTACTTTGCATTTGAAATGGATGGAAGTAATGTGGTTTCATTATTTATTTTTTTTAAATCAGAAATCTTAGGTTCCGATATCTTATAGGGAGAATTCAGGTCGATTGGGACAGGTCAGGTTTTCCCAGGTCATCTCAATGACAAAAAAGTGTCCCAATAAACCTGAATTCACCCTTTAAGATTCAGAAATCTTAGATTGAGATTTTTTTTTAATTAAACCACATTACTTCCATCCTCTTCAAATGTGAATGAACCGGACTACTAAACGGTTTAGGATGGAAGGAGCCTCAATCCCACTCCAGTGATCCGGACTCACCTGATCGCACCAGCCGGTCCAGCCTCTCCATGCTCGGGGACGGGACTCTGGAGCGAGGGCTGCCCGGGTTCGAGCTCTCGGATCCCGCGTCTGTGCTGAACGAGTCGTCGTGGTTCGGCATGAGCAGATCTCGGACGCATTTGTGGCAGACGCTGTGCTGACAGGGCAGGATGAGCGGGTGCGTGAAGAGCTCCTTACAGATGGGACAGATCAGCTCCCGCTCGATGTTCTTCATCGGCACCTGTCGACGACAAAAACAGCGTTTACCGGGAAAACACGCCAGAGTCTCGGTCAGATGATTCTCTCGCGCGCTTGGGGAAGTAACGGCCATTGTTCACTTTCGCCTCTCAATCTACAAACTGACCCAAACGACCGCTCCAACTTCCCTCAGCAAACAAAAGCAGTTTCATTGACGAGGATGAAGGGAATTAAACCGGATTCACGGACTTACTAGGATCGAGCTTCGCCTGGACATCGTGAACAGAATAAAGACAAACTCCGCGTTCCTGTTTCAACTTCGCAAATGAGTTCGAACAATCGAACGACGCGTTAAAGCGCGAGCGGCGCGACACCGACTGTGGGCGGAGACACCGTCCGTCACTATAGCAACCCTGCAGCGAAACCATTTAGTATTTAAATAAGGGGCGGGGTCCGCGATAGAACGGCGCATTTTCACAATTTACTAAATAATCATTCTTATCCACGTCGACGCCAAACGGTTCACGCCGAGGTTTAATAAACGAGCGAAAACCATGCAACGTACAGAAGTGACGTCATTCTCACGGCATATATTGACTGACGCGGATGAATGAGCGAATATTCCTGCAGAGGAACACAGTCATGCAGCAGCAGCGACATAAGATCATCAGCACATCACCAGAGATCTCTCCGCGCCTCACCTCGCCTCTCTCGATGCGCTCCACGATACTCGCGAACTCGGACATCTCGGAGTCCGACATCCTGACGACCAGAGCGGATGATCGATGGTTTGAGAAGCTGATTAGGTGTTTTCTGGGATCCGCATCATCCGCTCTCGAGGAGAGTCTGTCACGAGCCGATCCAGAGATTTCATTCAACTCCAGGAGGATCTGAGACACGAGACTCCGCCCCCTGGCTCGGGCTGTGGGCGTGGCCCGCTGGAGTGACAGCTCTTTGTGTGATCTGTGGCCTCATCAAACTTTCATCATGTCACCAGAGAAACAGATCTGACACTAGAAACACACGCAGAATCTAATAACGTTTATGAAGTAGAAGGACTGAAAAAGATCGACTGTTTTCTGTGGCAGATCTCAGAACAGAACAGAGCAGAATTTGCACAAATCTACAGTCCTTTGGACGTTCATACAGTATTTGTTCATCAGATGTTTATTAAATGTCACATCGATGATTCATTTCTAATCGTGTGATGTTTTAAGCGATTGGCTTCACACCCAAACCACGTACGATCTTTAAACACAGAATTGTTCCTGTTTTATCACAAAAAGTCGATGAAGCTCCTCTGAAGTTTCGAAGTCTCTGATTCCACGAGATCCAGACACGTCAAATACATTTAAAAATAAGATGAAACCGTTTTATTCAGGAATTGGTTCTTCAGTGAACGAACATTCAGTCAGAGATTCTGAGGTGAATCATGAAATAATGTGAAATAATTGACTTTTGTGCAAATCTAAAGAGACAAAGGAAACATTATAGACAAACAATTGTGTGTGTGTGTGTGTGTGTCCCCACAGGTACAGTAATACTAGTAAATGTTGATCTTGTGGGACATTTTGTTGGTCCCCATGAGGAAACAAGCTTATAAATCATACAGAATGATCTTTTTTGAAAATGTAATATAGCAGAACATTTTGTGTGATGGGAGGGAATGTACAGTTTGTACAGTATAAAAACCATTAGGCCTATGAAATGACCCCATAAACCATGAAAACACAACATGAGTGTGTGTGTGTGTGTGGAGGGGGGTCAGTTCATGCTGAAGGTCATTTAATTACACTCTTATTTCAATGTTAATATGATTGTAAGTTAATGATTTACTTTAATAAGGAAACACTTTAACATCCACAACCCTTAATGAATATATTATTCCTCAAAGCACATTATTAAGAGTAGATTTTAAAATAAGAGAATGTAATCTTTCACTTGGTGTTTTTGCCCTGATGTGATTAAAAATAATGAATAACAGCTGAAACTGAACACTGACAAGAAACATCTCAAGTTCATGTATTTTATTGAACTGCTGTTAAACACGTGCGTCTGTCATAAATGCTGATTTCTCAGACATGATAAAAGCTCTTGATTTATTGACACTCGCATGACCGTAAGCTCCAGCACTCGAACTTTACATCATAAAATATGAACAGTGTCACTTCTACAGTATAGAAAAAATAATTTCACTTTTTGATCCTTGAAACACACATTCAAGTGTCAAAATGCCATGTGTACACACACACACACACACACACACACACTGTAAGAGGCACATTCAGAAGAGGACACTGAAGGTACATGATTCACATGAAGAATAAAGAAACAATAAGTTGACGTTGTTGCTTGTGACAATATAAAACAGAGATACAGTCAAAACATCTGACGCAGCTCGTCTCGCCCCTATTTACATCCGCTCTTCCACTATTCATAAGGCAGAAATCAGCACAAATAATAATAAAAAGCTCGAAGAGGAGTGATGAATCTGGTCGACAGGACGAAGCGATCTTGTGACCCACGACTAAAGAGTGACAGTTTTACCTTTAATAATAGATTACGCTGGATCTGATCATTTATTCATCACGGTGGCTGTTATTGCTGAGGTATCAGAGGTCGGGACGGACGGTCCGTCACGTGCTCCTCTGCCTCCACGTCCCGTGCAGCTGCCGCAGAGAGTCGAACGCCCGGACGCTGATGTTCAGGGCGGGATGAACCTTGCGCAGGTCCGCTTCTCCGATCAGAGCCAAGCCACAGATGCCAAAGTAGGTGTGAAGAGGGTCTGAGACAGACGGCGGCGACAGGAGAAACACGGAGACAATAGATCAGTCACACGCGAGCAACACCTGCTGCTGACAGTCAACGTTCACTGCGCAAAATCAAACAGCTACCGTGTCTTTAAGAGCTCATGAATAATTCACGATGACCTCGTTCAGAACCTGTGATGTCATCAGTCTCTCTCTACAGAGCCACAGCCTGTTCCGAAGGGAAAACCCACAGGGGAAGTGATTTTGAACGATCAGCCTGCATTATTTCAACATGTTTTTAGATAATTATGTTTACAGCAGAAAAACTACATTACCCATGATTCTGCAGAGAAATCTCCACCGCTTTTTTTTACAGAATTTATTACACAAACTTCTAGGTTTCAGATTGCTTTTCAGGTTTTTTAAATGAGGATAAAATTCAAATTTTTGGGTGAACTATAATCTTTAATTTTTTATTAATATGGAAATCTGAAATAATTTTTTAACTGAAATAGTACTGTACGCCAGTAGAATGATTCATTGAGTTGTTGATTCATTCGATTCACACGGCTGATTGACTCAGGAATGAAGGAAATGAACGAATGAGTCATTGAATCATTCGTTCACCCGACTGATTCGCTCAAAACGCAGATTCATTCAGTTTGTTGCTCAGAGATATTTTTGCCCTGAATCTTGAATTTGCGTTAAATGCATTAATAATATTAAAGTGTTGACTAATTCATTAAATGCATGCGTTAAATCGACAGCCCTGAGTTATATACATGCACTTGTTTCGCAATAAACAAAATATATTTCTATGCATCATCTATGTTTCTGTATACAGAATCAACATCTTTATCTTTAAAGTTTTATTCATCCATCATTTTGATGATGTCATTTTGCAATGCTTCATGGGATTGTAGTTCTGTCTGATTTTCCAAATACGCTTTTGCTTCAAATGAAATGTGTGGTTCTTTACTTCACGTTGACTCTTTTTTTTTTTATTTAAAATATTAAAATATAAATGTCTGTAGAGTATTAACGTCCTCCTGCTGTTTGCCCTGAATGTTTCCGCATCACGTCGTAAACGACACCTTTATTCCGATGCCTTCTGTTCACGTGTATTTTTATATGTTCCCATGATCCACAGCATTGTGTTCATCCTCAGTCTGAAGACAATAAAGCTCACTTGACTTTGAACATTTTAGAGGTCAGTGTGATTATCGGTCATGCAGTAACAAAGAAGCGCATCACATCTCCAGATCTCCAGAAACCCGAGTCTCTTCTTGCACAAACATCTCATCAATAACACATTCAACACGGCCAGATGGAGTTACACTGCGGTTTCCACTGACAGCGGCAAACAAAAGTTCTCCGGCGCTGTGAACGCTGCTGTAATCTTACCCGGATGACTGTCGGGCCATTTAGCGAAGCCGCCCACCAAACGGTCCTGCGTGGACAGAATGTAGTTCCGGTTCTTTTCAAAGTTGGTGAACTGGAACACGTCTAAAAGCTGCGGGACGCAAGAGGAGCACATGTCGGGCTGTAAGAGAGGCCAATATTCCTCATTCAAATCATTCATGAGCAGAATAAAGGGGCGGGGCCTGCTTGAGTTAGTTAGTAGTGTGTTATGGTGAGGGGTGGGACATTTCCCAAACACCAATCACAACACACTGCTCCAGCCGACCAATCAGAGCACAGTGTGCTTTTCAGAAGGAGGGGCTTCATAGAGACAGGACGTAAACAGAGCGTTACTGACAGACTGGGAAGAGAGGAGCTGCACAATGAGGAAAATAATCAACATTCAAGACATCAGATTCAGACGCGTGACTGACGCACCTCCAGCGTCGCTCCCACCCAGAAGGAGTAGCAGGTGTCCACGGGTTTGTTGGGACGGCCGTGGAAGCCGTTCTGCTGTCGGAGGATACACCAGCGCCGGATACGGTTCAGCTCCCGCTCGCTGAAAACCTCCTGCAGCTTTCCCATCATGCAAAGGGATGCAATGGCACAGAAGGTGGATCCACCTGAGAGAGAGAGACGGGAGTCAGTGTTCACTGAATCACTGAATCAGCGTCCGACTCACTCCCTGATGCCCGTCTCTAAACGATCTGTTATATTCATTATTTATATATATATATAATATATATTTTGAAATGCCATATGAGGATAAAAGCTATATTCAAGGCAATTTCAAAACAATACAAACTATATAACTATGTAAAATCATTCAGTTTAATATTTGATGGAAATTCTTAAATGCTCTCGAAACCCTTTTAAAAACGTTTATTACTGAGTAGAAGCAGGACGGTCCAGTAAAACGTGTTCAAGTGTCTGTCGAGCCTTCAGTAAATACAGACGTGATCTTCTGACATCTTGTGCAAACAGTCTGATCTCATGAACACACTCCATTTTCCTCAGGAAAGTCAAATTATCTCTATTACAAAGAGTTTTCTTTGCTGTAATGGATAGTTTGATAAAAACACTATATTCATTTACAATTAAATCAAACTGATAAACACTGGACATAGAAACACTTTATCTGCAAGAATCACATCAGTAAAACATTTCAGTGAATAAAGTCAACGTTCAAACGAAGAAACTCTTGCCATCTTGGCATTTAGACATGAAAAGTGTGTAAAAGAGTGAAAACTCACCATGTGACTCCAGTCCGGCTCCTTGACCGATCCCACTATCATACGACTGAGGGACAGAAACATGAACAGGTCAATGAAACGCTCATCATAAGATCAACACCGTTCACACAAACATGATCATCCACTCCATCTTCAGACATAAACGACTTCATTTATCGGTAAAAACACACACGATGTTTGTTTGTCAGTGAAAGTAAACGAACGATCGCTTCTGTGTGAACGGACTGAGGAAACGCGTCGTGTTTACGGACTGCTCTGAGGTCAGCTGAGGAACCCGCTGGAGTCAGTGAGCGGATGATTCTCTGCAGTTTAAAGCACATCCAATGACAGATGGGCAGGAAGGGACGGGCTTACATCATGCTCCCCTCCGCTGGACCCTGGAGGTCAGGAGGTCAGGGGGTGAATGTTTCGGGATAACGGCGAGGATGGAGTTACAGGAGAAGGATGATAATGGGACATTATGGGACTCACTGTGCTTCTCCTGATGTAATCGATGGCTTTCTGGCAGTCCATCCCAGACCAGTCGTCCAGCATGTAGCAGATGCAGGCGGCACAGTACACGAACCTCATGTCGTTCTCACTGCCTTCTGGGACGGAGTAAAAGCTGCAGGGCAAAAAGAGCAACACGTTCACAGACTGCAAACATGCATGGGTGAAGATGGAGAGGGAGAGCCGGACCTGCCGTCCTCCAGCTGCAGCGCTCTCAGGCCCTCCAGACACGCCGCTTTATTGACGCGGCTCAGATCGTCGCCCAGGATGATCAGACACGCCAGGCCGGTGTAGGTCATGGCCACGTGACCGCTGTCGTACGGATGAGCCGGACCGGGACCCTGCAGACACACGCGCGCGCGCGCGCATGTATGTATAATATTTTATAATATAATACAGTTATATTATGATTAAACCCACAAACCTGCATTTCATATGAAGGAAAACCTTTGTTTATGTTTTTGGAAAAACGTGTTTAAAATTTAAAATGCATAATTATTGTGGTTAAATAATTATGATTAGATCGAATAATCAATATCAGAAAATGAATCAATAATCGCAATGGCCAAGATTAAATATTACAATTGAGCAGTTCAAAAATCTATTCAACTTTTTTTCCTTTTTTTTTTAGTTTGCTTTAGATAAAAACTCTGAACTGGATTCATGCTCGACTGTGAGAGTGTGTGGAGAAAGAGAATTCAGAGTTTGATCAAACACGGCGAGAGACGCCGGACAGTCCTCGGGTCAGTTCTGCCCCCTGCTGTCCGTGTGTCGAACCTCCGTACCTCAGAAGTGTTGTAGGGAACGCCGATGTGGGAGGAGCCGCGGAAGCCACAGCGTCTGAGATTAGACTCTGAGGAGAAAACACACGTCTGATGACAAACAGTCCAAACCACTCCTGACACGAGCCGGAGAGAGACTCACCGTCTTCGGCGGGAAGAACCTGCAGCGAGTAAATCCACTCGATCAAACCGGGCTTGTCCACGACATCCAAGGCATCGAGAACATCGAGACCCGACAGGGCGAAGAAAACTATAGTGAGCCTGCGGCGGAGAAATCAAACACTATGAACACTATGAACCCTGAGCGGTCAGACTCCAGTCTCTCGTCCAGCTGCACATGAACACTGACTCCCCATGAGCAAATGAAGGGGAAAACAGAGTAAAAAATATACAAATAAATCAATAAGTTTAAAGTATTAAACTAATTAACTACATAAATACAATTGATTAAAGAACATTGGTAAAATATGAATATAAAAAGTACATTGATTTAAATGCGTACTACAGAGAATAGAGAAAAACACAATGTAACAATCAACATATTTATAATATTAATGTATGTTACAAAAACCGCCTTTTTCCACCTCAGAAACATTGCCAAGATACGGAATATGTCATCTATTTCTGATGCAGAAAAGTTCATTCATGACGTCTCGATTAGATTACTGTAATGCATTATTAGCTGGTCGTCCTGCTTCCTCTATAAACGAGTAACAATTAGTACAAAATGCAGCTGCTAGAGTTCTTACCAGGTCAAGAAAATATGATCATACAACACCAATTTTATCATCTCTACACTGGTTACCCATTAAGTTCCGTATCGATTTTAAAGTATTGCTAATGACCTATAAGGCTCTAAATGGTTTAGCTCCTGTGTACTTCACCGATCTTCTATTGCCCTACAACCCGTCACGCTCTTTAAGATCACAAAACTCGGGACTTCTGGTTGACTCTAGGATAGCTAAGTCCACTAAAGGAGGGAGAGCTCCGAAACTCTGGAATAGCCTTCCTGATGATGTTAGGGGCTCAGACTCACTCACCCAGTTTAAATCTAGATTAAAGACACATCTCTTTAGCCAAGCATTCACATAATGATCTCATATCAGATCAATCGCTCATTCGGACTATCTTTGCTTAAAGTTATGAACAGCAGCTACGCTAATTATTCTCCTTTTGCTTGTCTGTTCTACCGCGGGACATCTGCCCCGAGGTGACTAGAGAGCACATCAGCTTCAGTCCGAATCCAGCCTCTTCAGAAGACCTCAGATGACCATCACCTGTGAAGAGACGGCGCCAGTTCCTGCGAGGACTTCAGAAGACGCAATCATCTGGATCAACATGCGCATTACCTAATTCTTTATCCTAATTGTTAATTTATTTTCCGGGAGCTCATTGCTTCTAACTTCGGTTAAACTGCTAACTCTGATTGTAAATTAATCAACTAAATTATTTTATTTGCTAACTGCTTTCTTTAAATTGTAATGTTGACATCCATTCTCTGTAAAGCTGCTTTGAAACGATGTGTTTTGTGAAAAGCGCTATACAAATAAATTTGAATTGAATTGAATTCATTTTTGTACATCACTGATTGTCTTTATGCATGAAAATATACAGTATAACTGCCTTTAAAATGTTCCATAAAAGGGTTTGAAGTTTCATGTCATGTGATCGAGTGGGTTAAACAGCAGAACCGCAGGAAACATGGTAAAAGTGTCAAATTCAGAGTAAAAAACCCGGAATATGAATTATTTCTCTGCTGATTAAGTTTTACTGGCATGTCAATAATATCTTCATCCTCTGGTGTGCAGAAGATCATAAAGACATTATAACAGTGTACATTAACAAGAGGGTCTATTTAAATTAATTATTAGGAACATAATTTACAACAATATTTTCATCCACATGAGAACAGGCACTTTTCTAAAATTATTATTATCGTATTATTAACCCAAATGGTGAAAATATAACAGAAATATGGACAGTAAAGGACAGTAAAATCGCAGTCATTGTTTATGTTCAGATTTTAATCACAATGATCGATGAAAGGGTTCACAGAAACAATGTCTTGATCGAGATGGTAAAAACACTTTATATTTGCGATCACTGCGACAGTCAACAGTTCACAAGAGACGGACAGTGTTACTGTAGAGAGAGTGTGTGTGAGTGTGTGAGTGACAGGGTCGCGGTGTGTCGCGGACGCTCGTTACCTGCTGGTCTCGTACGGCGCGTATCTCTCGGGCAGCACGTGCAGGCAGCGCTGGAAGAACCGCACGTGCCGCTCGCGCAGAAAATCTACCTCCTCAAAATCCGCCATCATCACCACAGCAGCAGTTGTCACATGACACACCACTGTCGGCGCGCCGCTTCCGCTTCCGCTGCACAAACACGCGGCAAAATAAGAGTCTCTGCTTGTGATTCTGAATGACGATATGTAATGAACTCTGCAAACGTGTGCCTCCAATATCCTGAAGGAAAAACGTAGCCTAAAATGCAACATTTGTGTTCATTTGCTCCAATAAGTGGTGTAGAATGAGAGAGAGTCTCTTTCACAAGTCTTGTCTCCATGCTGGAACAGCCCTGTGAGGAAAACACAAACATCATCAGTGTAGGACAATGATTGGAACAGTGTCAATAAATCACAGTTTAACTGTCTGACTGAATCATCATCATCACCATCTTCATCATCTCCACCATCAACACCACAATCTTCACCACCACCATCACCACCACAATCTTCATCACCATCTCCACCATCACCACCACCATCATCTCCACCATCTTCATCATCTCCACCATCACCACCACCATCATCATCATCTCCACCATCACCACCACCATCATCTCCACCATCACCACCATCTTCATCACCATCATCACCATCTCCACCACCATCATCTCCACCATCACCACCGCAATCTTCACCATCATCATCATCACCACCACCACCTTCATCATCTCCACCATCACACCACAATCTTCACCATCATCACATCACCACCACAATCTTCATCATCATCATCACCATCACCACCACCATCATCATCATCTCCACCATCACCACCACAATCATCATCTTCATCATCTCCACCATCACCACCACCATCATCATCATCTCCACCATCATCATCCTCTCCACCATCACCACCACCATCATCTCCACCATCACCACCACCACCACCATCTTCATCACCATCATCACCATCATCTCCACCATCACCACCACAATCTTCACCATCATCATCACCACCACCACCTTCATCATCTCCACCATCACACCACAATCTTCACCATCATCATCATCATCACCACCACCACCACCACCATCTCCACCATCACCATCTCCACCATCATCATCATCTCCACCATCACAATCTTCACCATCATCATCATCATCACCACCACCACCTTCATCATCTCCACCATCACACCACAATCTTCACCATCATCATCACCACCACCACCACCTTCATCATCTCCACCATCACACCACAATCTTCACCATCATCATCATCACCACCACCATCTCCACCATCACCATCTCCACCATCATCATCATCTCCACCATCACAATCTTCACCATCATCATCATCACCACCACCACCGTCATCATCTCCACCATCACACCACAATCTTCACCATCATCACATCACCACCACAATCTTCATCATCATCATCACCACCACCATCATCATCATCTCCACCATCACCACCACAATCTTCACCATCATCATCATCACCACCACCACCTTCATCATCTCCACCATCACTCCACAATCTTCACCATCATCACATCACCACCACAATCTTCATCATCATCATCATCATCACCATCACCACCACCATCATCATCATCATCTCCACCATCACCACCACAATCATCATCATCACCATCACCACCACCATCATCATCATCATCATCACCACCACCACCTTCATCATCTCCACCATCACACCACAATCTTCACCATCATCACATCACCACCATCACCACCACAATCTTCATCATCACCATCATCACCTGTGGAAGACGTGCAGCAGCGGCGCGGCTCCAGATCCAGACGGGCCGATGTCTCTCATGCGCTCCTCCCAGACTTTAGTGTTCTTCCACAGTCTGGAGGGATCGCGGCTGACGTGAACCTCCACCTGACGCAGACAGAGCCGGTTCATTTGCTTTAAAATATTCTGTAATATTATTTAAGTAATATTTCATTTTCAGTAATATTATAGAAAATAAATCATAAGTCCAGATTGCCAGCTCTGTTTGTGAGATTGTGAGATCATTTACAAGCGTCTCTTCAGCAAACCTTGTCCTTGAGTTTCTCCAGCGTCCTCTGCCGCTCCCAGCGCTCCTCCTCTTTACTCTGTTTCTCCTGTAGTTTCTCCTCCAGACGAAGTGAATCCTGAGGACAGAAAGAGTGACAGGTTATTGAGTCTCAGTCCCTCGGGATGGTTCTACTGGATCATCAGCACAGATCTCACCCTCTGCTGAAAGCGTTTGATGGCCTCGGCCGCCCGTTGCTGTCGCTCCTCTCTCTCCGCCCGCTGCTGCGCCTCCTCCTCCAGAAGACGAAGCTCCTCCTCCTCCTTCTTCTGCCGGACGTGAGCCTCCACCGTCAGCTTGACCTCCTGCTGTCGGCGTTGCTCTTCTTTGGCTCTTCTTCTCTGCAGGATCTCGCTCCTCAGCCGCTGCTCTTGCTCTTGTTCTTGCTCTTGTTTTCTCCGGCTCCTCCAGGCCTCCAGTCGCTCGGCCGCCTCCCTGCGCCGCTCCTCCTGCTTCAGCCGCCGCTGCTCCTCGTCCTGCGGCTTCGCACCGGCGTCGGCTCCGTCCTGCTGCTCTCTCTGCAGCGCTCGCTCTCTCTGCTTGGCTTCTCTCCACCTGTGGACGGCCTGGAGGACGAACAGATGCAGTCAACGCTTTTTCCCTATCACATATTTTATGGATCATCATAAAATTGACGCACCTCCCTCTTCTTCTCCTGCTGGAGCTGTAGCTCCAGGAACCACTGCTCGTGCAGCTTCACCTCTTCCTCAGTCTTGCCAGGTAAATAAAGCCTCGCTTCTTGTCTGTACGAGGGCTTCCCGCTGTGCTTCGTCCACACTTTCAGGAAACTCTGGTGGTCGTACTCGTCCCAGCCGCCCCGCCGGCCTCCCGTCCGCTGGAGGAAGGTCTCGAGCGTCGTCACCTCCGCCGGAAGATTCCTCCCGTCGACGCGGAGCCGGTCCGAACGAGCGCTGGGAGGACGGACGTCTGCTCTCACAGGCAAACGCCAAGCCTCAATCTTCTTCTCGAAGGCACAGATTTCCTGCCAGAAGATCCTCTCGTCTTTCAGCAGCTCCTCAAAACTAGAGAGGCGCGTGTGAGAGGAGGAATCTGGCGGCACCGAACACACTGAACAGAAACGTCTCGTACCTCTGATGCTGTGCGTCTTTGAACAGGCGGATGGAGTTCTCGATGTCTGTCATGGTGTCTTTCAATCCGGCGATCACTGAAATTCAACAGGAACAAACACACACGTGCTGCATCACACGCTACAGTTCAGTGGGAAATGATCAGCGCTCGTGTTTTACCATCTGGAGAGGGTTTGGCGTCCGTGAGCTGCTGCTGGAATCTGAGGACGGCGTTCTTGAGCTTCTGCAGCTGCTGTTGAACCTTCAAGACTGACGGACAAACTCTGATATTAACATTTCATCACGACTCGGGACGGATCCACACACAGAACTGTGCAAGACCAATTCTGACACATAAGAAAACAAATCGTGCTTTGGGAAGTCATAATTATGAGATGAAAAAGTCAAATTATGACAACGTTTCTTGTCATATTTTCTACTTTTCATGACGGCCATCATTTCAATTTGTCAAAATTTCAAATTTTCATCTCAAATGTGAATTGGTGTGTCATGATTTCACTTTTTGTCACAATTTTTTAATTTTCATGTCATAAATATGAATCATGAAGAATGGCTCTGATTGACCCCTGACCCCTGACCCCCTGCGCGAGGTGACGTACAGTCCGCGCGGAGCTGACGGTGGAGCTCGTGACACTCGCTGAACGCGTCGGTGAGGTCGTTCCGTCTGTCCGCCTCTCGTTCCTCTTTCCTCCGCCTGTGAATGAAGACATCCGTCACTATAAACCATAACGACTGTAAAACACAGCAACATGAATGAACTCACAGTCTTCTGAGACCTTCCGCTTCCCGTAGAAAATCCGAGGTAGACATTCGGTCGAATGACTCGCGCGCGATGAAAACGAGAAACGGCTGAATGTTATAAACATTGAGCACAAACGCCACATTTAATCGCGCGGAAACCGGTCAGTGATCCGCACGGCGGCTTTGTTTGAACTGTTGCCATGGCAACGACTTCTTTAACGGCTGCCCAAACGGCGCTCAGGTCACGTGGTCGTTTTCACGCGTGGGATCCACAAGTTGAAAGTCACTTTATCTAGTGGAGATTTATTTAACAAGCTGAACTTTAACATGAACATGTTATCACAAACACATTATTTACACATCGTTTTCCTGAAACTATCTTTCTTTTATTTCAAACATGAAATAAATATAAGTAATGTTATATACCCACCCTGCCTTTCCATAAACATTTTTGTAAATTTCCCAGAGGTAAATTATTTCTCGCTTTAAACATTCAACGCATCTTAAATGTAACCAGATCGATGAGCTTCAGTGGTTTTGAGAATAACGTCTGTTCCAGATCTCCAACATTATTGATCATTCTTACAGGCGTTTCCCCAGATTTCCATAAGGCAGTATTATACAGAAAACACATTGATCTTGTCCAGAATGTCTTGATTTATTCAATATTGCTAGAGTCTTTGCCAGTTTTGCTTTGATCTGTTTTATGTGTGGTTTCCAGCAGATTTTTAGACCAAGACATTTATTTTCATAAACTCTTTCTATCAGTTTTCCATTATTTGATGTTTTTCAAATAACAATCTTCGTTTTGCTTATATTTAATGACAATTTATTTACATCAAACCACAGTTTTAACGGATTAATTTCTGTTGTGATCACCTCCAAAAGTGTGCCAAATCAGCAAAAAAAAAAAAAAAAAAAATACATTTTGGTATTTTTGACACTGTAAATGTCATTGATGTAGATTGTGAAAAGTTTTGGACCCAAGACCGATCCCTGTGGTGCACCACACGTTATGTTCATGTTCACCAATTTCTCCAAATTGTGGCCCGTTTCTCAAATAAACTGACCCGCTTCAATCCAGCCCCTCTGATTCGACACCTGTCTAGTTTATGTAATAAAATATCATGATTTATTTCTATGAAAATTCCCACGACATATTTCTTCTTGAATTTGTGATTTCCTCAGTTCCAGTAGAAACGTTCCCATAATGTTTGAAGGAGGATTTATGGAATGTTCCCTTAACCAAGAACGTTTTTAAAATGTTTTATAAATAATAATGTGTTGATAAATGAATGGTAACATCATCAAAACATTCCTAGAACATTTTTCTGTGAGCGGTGACCCAGAAAAGACGGGCGATGAATGAGGACGAGTATCTTCTTGTTTTTCTGTTGTGGCATCAGATCCCCGCTGATGTGAAGATGTAATTACCGTGGAATCTTTGATATGCTCATTTACAGTCTTACTTTATACTTCCAGCCTCAGAAAACTAATGACACTTTCTGAATTTGGTGGACCGTTTCTTTCCTTCTTTTAACACTATTATAAAGAGTCAGAGCTGAAGAAACGAACTCTTGTGACTTGAAGATCAACATGTAATTACTAATTACTTGAAAGCTATTTTTGTCTCTAAATAATTGGTCATCTGTGCCCGTTTCAGAGGGTTTCCACAGAGCGAGACAATCTCATGGTTATTTACTTGGTTTAGTTTTCTTCCATCACTGGAACTTTATCAAAGATGATTTTCACTATTTTCCTCTTGATGGTTTGGGTTTATTACATTTGACTGAATAAAGATTTAGTTTAAGGTTCTGTCATGTTTTAGGTCCGTTTCTGTGAAAATATCAGTGTCGCACGAACCAACCCGACGTTTCACTGCAGGTTTGGAAGTTTCCAGCAGCGACTGGACGTTCTTCTCGCTGATCTGAGTTCAGATGTTTGAGGGAATCAGTGTTACTACACCTGTGAAGAACAATCCAAGTGCTGCTGTGAGGTAAATTTGATTTAATGTTAATGTGACAGTCCTTCAACCCTGGTTCATTTTAGAGGCGATCGTGACGGTATGGAGTCTTCTGCTCGAGCCTCGTCTCTGTACCTGAGACGCTCTGATGTGGATCAGTATGTAGGACAGATTCTGTGCGCGACATTATTCAAGGTTATTTAAAGACATGACAAAAGTAGGCTAAGCGTCACGTGTCGAGTCCCGAACGAAAACACAGAAAGACGAGTCAAGCAGGATGATGAAAGAGTTCCTCAAGATTAGTAAAAGAGGATGACTGAAGATAATTGTCCATTAATTCAGTGTTATAGTGCTGTAAACGTTCAGATTTATTAAAAACCCTATCGTGTATAAAACACAATTTGGGCCATTCTCCTGCTGTCCCACAAAAACACATTTAACAAGCGTTTAAGTGCTCAAATTTTAGATGTTTCCTACGATCCTTCTATCATCTGTTGAATCCCACAATAATATAAAATAAAATATCATTAATATGAAATATAAATAGAAAATCATCATGAATTGTTCTTTCAATCGGGAGGTGCCGAACCCTGACCCCTAAATTACAACTTGTGAAAATATTGTTTTTTGCAATTTTCTCCATTGGTGTTTTTAAAAAGATGTTTTTGATTTGTTTTAAAAGTGAAGTTAAGAAATTTAGATTTTATTTTTCAATCATGAAACTCTCCATGTTCCTGTTCCTCGTCTCATCGCAGCAGAAACACCGTCACTTTGAGTCTAAATCTGTGTGTCGCTTTAAGGAACGTCTCCATTAAGAAAACGTTTATGGCTGTTCTTCCATTAAATGTCGTTTTTGTGTGTGTAAAACTGTTCATCTAGACTCAAAACCATGGAAAATTGTCTCGACTGAAACTTCGTCATTGTTTTGGCAGTGACAAAAGTGAACCATCATTTATTTGGGCAAAATAAACAATTTTAGTCCAGTTCTGCAGATCATCAGTGTTTTAGTGTGAGTTTAATCCGGTCACGACCGAAACAAAAATAAAGTACATTGAATTATCAACCGACACGTTATTATAGTGTTTGATTCGATGTTAATGAATCCTCACTTTGAAATAAACTTTATGCCTTTTACAATGAAAGATTGGCTTCAAAATAAATTACACTTGAAATTGTCAAAACTGTAATTGTTGGTCATTTTTAAAAAATAGCAAAATCGGTGACACTTTATTTTACAGTGTCATTGATTCATGTGTTTCATGTATTTACTATAGTAATAACTAGAAATGATGCATAAGTACATGCAAATAACCCTCATCCTGACCCTACGGTGAGTACATGCAGTTAATTATTATTACTCAGAACTTAAATGTTTAATTACACTGTAATACTGACTCACAATCTTAATGGGTCAATGTAATCCTTCTTATTAAATGATTAATTATTGTGTTTCAGTAGTGACAAATTTGGGGAAAGACAAAATTTCAAAACTTCCTGAAAATACAATATGAGAATTAACTGCAGAGTTACTAGAAATGTGGACTCTGGAAATTATTTAATTTACATACAAAATGTTTAGGAAAAAGACATTTTCCTCAAGACGTTGGAGTTCATCAGTTCTGTAGGACGACCCTCAGAGGTCACTGTATAAACACTGATGAATGTCAGTCTGACCCACAGCGACTTCTGGGATGCGTGTAACGGTTCGTGTTTGTCATGATGAATCAGTAAATTGCGTCGCAACAACCATAAATAAAGCTTTTGTTGTTCCCACTGAGTTCCTACCATCATTTGTGACGCATTTCCAAGGAAGGGTGCTGGTTTCATCCATCGGTTTTCGACTGGCTTGTGAGGAGAGACATTCTGATCAAAGATCACAAACACTTACAACAAGACCAAAAACTAAGAAAAACGTTCATTCTACTTTAAGGATATTTCAAACGAGACTAAGGCTGCGTTCACACTCGTCGTGTTCGGTTGGATTAAAGCGAACCCTGGTGCGATCGCTCAGTCGGTGCGGTTCCATCAGAACCCTGGTGCGGACCGAGAGCGCTAAACAGACGGGTCTCGGTCCGCTTCCAAACCAACTCTGGTGCGGTTCGATGGATATATGAACGCCACACGGACCAAAGACGTGTGAACGAACCGAAAACAGGACGTGATGTCACAAGGTGCGACGCTACGAGTCACTGATGTGACGACGCGGAAAATCCAAAATGAGTCGAGGGCAAACGTGGAGCAACGAGGAGGAGAAGTTTCTGGAAATCCTGCTGCTGTTCTGAGTGTTTTGAACATTTGATGAGCTCTTCGTGATTCTCAGCTGGTCAAAATAAAGCGTTTAATCCAGAACACAGCGTTGATTTCAATGTTCGGTAAGCGAGTCCGTCGCCAAATATAAAAGCCGACCAATCAGGTCGTGACCGTATCCCTACGCCTTCGGTTCGGTCACTTCAGGTTCGCTGTTAGAAATGCCAGTGTGAACCAAACCAAGCGAACTACAAGTGTGAACGCAGCCTTAAGGAAAGTGTTGGTTAAGAAAATGAAACAGTCCAACAAGGAAATGGAGGAGCGAAACACTCCGGCCAATCATCCGTCAGGGAACGAGCCAAACCAGCGGCTCGTTCACTCCGTCACACAAGCGCCAATGATTGCCAAGAAAACTATGGTAGTAAAAAAGTATTTGCTAAATCCTCTCCTGGATTATTTTTGGGTCATCAGCGTCACATGACTGACGTGAAGCTCGTCGCACGCAGAACAGAACGGGGACAAACGCTCGAGTGCAACAGAGGTTTATTATCAATTATGCTCTAAGGACATCAACAAGCTTTATGCTATTTTAATATGAATATCAAATTTCACTGCAATAAAGTGCAAGTCCCTTCGACTGTACATTTGTTTCATTTGCTAGTGTATCGTGCCTGTAAAAGAATCAGAAGCCCTTGAGTTCAAACCGCACAAATGTAAAGTTGAACTTAAACTACAGAGAGCTGAAGATTCATCATCATCATCATCACAAAATAAACTCGACTTCAAGCTAATGTCGGTGTAATATTTTTAAACCGTACAACTTCAGCTCATGCTGTGCAATGACTATTGGGCCG
>CM074288.1:24569281-24609281 GCA_037194245.1 Opsariichthys bidens
CCGCAGCGGGGTGGAGTTCGTGAGAGTCGTGTTGTTGACAGAGGCACCGTGTCCCAGCAAAGACTGGACGACTTTCAAATGTCCGGCGGCCGACGCGGCCCACAGCGGCGGCGCTCCCTCGATGACCTCGCCGTCGAAGTTCACCGAGCCGCCGATCTCCACGGGAGCGCAGCAGCACTCGATCAGGAACTCCACCAGCTCCAGGTGCCCGTAACGGGCCGCCATGAGTAACGGCGTGGCTCCGTTGGTCTTCTCCGCCATGAGCTTCATCACGTCGTGATCGCTCTTGTTCTCCAACAGTTTCTGAAGGAGCCTCAGCTTGCCGTCTCTGGCGGCGTTGAAAACAGCCGTTTTTAAATCCATGGCACAGGGTTTCCCTGCGGATCCGTCCTGCAGACAAAAACAACACCGAATCAGACATCTTAACGCTTCACTGTTTCCATACAAAGTTTACAGTTGTTTGAACAGCTCCTTCACATCTGGCTTTATAGCTGAACTGAAATCAGTTCATAAATGACTTCACACAGTTATTGAACTGAATCAACAAGTCCATCAATCAGCTTTCAAATGAACAAATTCAAAATCTGCGGAAATTAATTATTCAGATCAGAAGAGTGTCAATTCGTCAAGTATGAGACGCATTTGGCTCAGCTAATGAATAACGGCATTAATTAGTCTCATATTTGATGAAGTTTTAATCAAACACTCTAAACAATGCTGGGTTAAAAACAACCCAAGTTGGGTTAAATGGAGAAACCCAGCGGTTGGGTTAAATGTTTGCTGGGTACTTTTAACTCAAGTATTGATTAGTAATTACTGTATTGCTTGATTATAATGAACCCAAATTATGTTGGGAATTAAAGATCAGACACATAATCACTAGAGGCAACAATAATAATCAGAAGGTGAACATTTATTAATAAACAATTTATGGTTTAACTATTATTGTTTAAATTTAAGAAATGTTGATTTATTGAACATCAACAATATCAATTTACAACATCATTTGGATTCATTTGAATCAAGCAGCAATCATCTGTAAACAATAGTTGAGTTAAATAAAACCACCCAATCGCTGCGTTTGTCCGTTTTCGACTGAACTCGGGTTGTTTTTAACGCCGCGCTTTTTAGTGTCGTTTCTGATACTTTCCTGTGAAATAAATCTGACTTGACTAATACTTAGCCAATAAATCACATGAAATATCGGCTCTTATCGCGTGACACTGACAGATCTACACTGTGAAAAATATTTTCATGATTTGTCATCATTTTTTCTTAAGTCAAATGAATAATCGATCATTACTGTGGTTCAGATAACTTAATTCTGTCGATTGAACCAGTCGCCTTCATTGCATGAACTCAAATTGTTCATTTCAATGAACTCAAAATTAAGTCAACCAGGTGACATAGTTTTAACAATTCCCTTTTTACGGTGTACGTAAACAAGCACTTCATGTATAATGACGATCGATTATATCGTTTAGTGTCTTTATACACACCGATACCTGACCAATCACCATCAGCTATTCCACAATGTCATTATTACTACGGTAATGGTCAGTGTTTCGGTCGTATTCAGCACTCCGTGTCCTCCAGAACGGGGTTCGGGGTGTCGGACATCTATCACAGTGTTTATCAGACTAGTGTCCGTTTTCTCTCCGGTCAGACTCGGTCGTGCTCGCGCTCGAGTTTCTCCCGGAGGCCGCGGCACTTACCGCTCGCGCTGGATCCTTCCCCGCCTCGATCGCGTCCGTTAACGACCCGTTTGTTCGGTGTTGTCAGACACACAGACGTGACGGTACTTTAGCTCATGTCGAGTCCAAATAATACAAAAAGATAAAAATAGAGTCGCTGCGGCTCTTCCTCCCCCGCTTCCTGTAACATCGAGCGAGATCCTCCTCATCAAACAGCCGCGATCACCGAGGCACAATGAGCTTCACGGAACAAACATGATTCTGGTTTTATGTCCATTTCTGCCTGTAATCTCATTTCTATCTCCAAACTCGACGAATGTTGCTCTACTGCTGGTTTTCCCCGTCTGTAACAGAAGGTTCCGCCCCGCTGTGAGTGATTGACAGCCAGGCGGTCCAATCACGGTCTCGTCCAAACGTTTTCCATTTAAAGGTAAACGAAAACAGTCACGACGCGAGACAGAGAGCTTCTAATAACGCGGACGCGCACATCACGGTTCCGACGGATTTATGCAACACCGTTCAACTCTCTAACGAGGCTTGAGAGACTAAATGACAGAAATGAACGAGGCGTCAAGAATAATCTTGCTCCAGATTTGCTGTTCACTGCGACGTGTGTTTCCTCAAAGCACTCGCTAGAGGCACCCAGACATCATGAGAGACTATTGACATGTTGTGTACTTGTTTTATGATATATTTCATATTTATATCTGGGTTATGACTGTAGCTATGTTATTGTTTTTGTTCCAGAGCATGAAAATGGTATTCTTTAACGTACATAATAATACACTCATAATATTTATTTAGCAAACATCTCAAAAAATATGATATGGATTGATGTGTCTTTTTTATTTAATGTGTTTTTGATTGATTATTCTTGTACGCAAGTCATTACATTAACATAAATACAAACAATAGAAGTATAAAAACATAGCATTTGTTCTCTAAATCAATTAATTACGTCATCAAATCAAATAATTACATCAGAACTACATCAAAAGGAATGTGGTTTTGGACATTGTTGATGCATTTCAACCATTTCATAGGTCAAAATTATTCCCTGCTGAAAAAAAAGCTAAAACCAGCATAAACTGGTCTTAGCTGGTCTGGCAGGAGAGGGTTTGAACGCTTCTTTAGCTGGTCAGGCTGGGAGACCAATGAAAACCAACTGAACGCCAACTCAAACCAGCTAAATCCAGCTGAACGCCATCTTAAACCAGTTTTAAACCAGCTCAACACCAGTTTAAATGAGCTGAACACCAGTTTAAACCAACTGAACACCATCTTAAACCGGCTCAACACCAGTTTAGACCAGTTTAAACCAGCTAGGACCGGTCAGCCAGCATAGACTTTTTAGCTTTTAGCTTCTTTTTTTTTAGCAGGTTACATGTTACAGAAAATCAAAGCTGAAATATCGGCTTTATTAATTCACAATAATCAGAACGATGAAATAACAGTAATTTTCATCTTCAAAATATTCACACGCAATATGTTGGTATACTGGAAATAACGATTTCACATCAAGAACCATCATATTCACAGCCTGCCTGTCTACCCACGACACCGCGACGTCACATCAGAACATAGCAGCAACTCTCAGAGAACCTTCCAGAAACACCAATGTAGAATAAGTAAAAGCAAGTTCGGCTGGCTTTTATTTTGCACCAAATAAAAAGAAAACTGAGACAAAAACAACTTTTCTTTTGTTCAAGTAATTCTATCTGCAGATAGGAGCCCTCGGTTGGTCGTCTAATGACCCCTGGTGTTCACGTTGAGTCACTGCAGGCAGCGGCAGCGATGGGAACTGAACCCACCATCCCTGAAACACCAAACCACCACTGAAGCGTCCAGATCCCTTCAAATACTGAACACTCCGGCCCAAAGTTTGGAGTAATTCAAGGTGCAGTGTGTAAATTCATCGGGCAGTGGGGTTGTGAATCAGTCCACCGCCCGCCCCTCCTCTCGAAGCACATAGAGAAGCTACGGTGGCCGACACGGGACAAAGACGTGGTCGTCTGAGACCGCGGAACGCAGTTTGTCTGCTTAGGGCTACTGTAGACACATGACGGCACGTATGTATGCGGACAGAAATGGCTCGTTCTAAGGTAATAAAAACGGTTCATTATGTAATGTCTTTATACACCACTGAAAATATATATTATGGTGCATTTCAGTCAATAAATCCTCATAAATATTACACACTGCACCTTTAAGACTCTTTAAAAGTGTCTTCTGCTCACCAAGACAGCATTTACTGGATCAAAAATATGAAAAATATTTCAAGAATTTAAATCATCTATTTTCTATGTGAATATCTAGTATCAGAATAATCATCCTATCAGAGTGATTTGTGAAGGATCATGTGACTCTGAAGACTGGAGGAATGATGCTGAACATTCAGGAATAAATGACACTGTACTGTATATTCACACAGAAAACTGATGCTTTACACTGGAATAATATTTCACTGTTTTTACAGTATTTTTGATCAAATAATTGCAGCCTTCAAAACACATTCAAAGTTGTAATCATTCCAAACTTCTGGCCAGTAGAAGCATGTCGAAAGGTCAATAAAAGCTGGAGAAACGCGTGTATTCGTCTCCCTCTCCGGGTCTCTGCGGCGCAGACGTCGATTGTCTCTGACAAAAGTCTAAATCTCTGTGGACTCGATCCGCTCCAAGCGAGAAGGTCCCGGCCACGGCGGCGCCAGCTGATGCAGGCCGGGCGGTTTGGGATCGTCTGCGGCCGGGGACAGCGTGACGGTCACCGGGACGGGGACGGAGAGGCTGACGGGCGGCGGGGATCCGGGCGCCGTGGCCAGTTTGGCCCCGAGCTGCCCGACGCGCTCCTCCAGCGCCTGGTTCCTCTGCAGCGTCTCCACGTAGCTGAGCTGCAGCTGCGCCTGGTACTTCAGCACGCGCTCTTTCTCGTCCTGCCAGGTGTGGCGCTCCTGAGCGAAGGTGAGCGCCTGCCGCTCGCGCTGCTGCCGCTCCAGGTGCAGCTCTCCCTGCAGACGCTCCAGCTGACGCCGCAGCTCTCCCGCCTCCTGCCGCTGCGCTTTGGCCTCGTCGCTCTGCAGGCTGAGGAAGGTGTCGACGGTGGCGCTGAGGGGCATGAGCGCGCTCAGGGGTTCGGGCGTGCGGGGCGAGTGCAGTCCGGCCCACGGTAAACTGCTGCTGCCGCCGATGGCGCTCAGAGCCGCTGCGCGGTCGTTCCTGCAGCTCAGCTCGCTCAGAGCCCGCTTGAGGCCCAGAACCTCGGCCTCGAACACCACCAGCTTGTCACGCAACATCGACACCTGCAGAGAAAGCAGCTCTTACAGCACGAGTGCAGTCATGTGAGCAGCTCATGTGGACGTGAGAGGAGTTGGTGTACCTCTGTCAGCGTTCTCTTCAGTTCTCCTTCACATCTCTCCAGCTCTCGGCTCTTGTTGGCGTACGAGTCCTTCAGGCCGATCATGGTCTCCTCGCGCTCCTTCAGCTGGGCGTTGAGCTCCTTCAGCTGACCCCTGAGGGCCACCATCTCTCCGGCCCGCTGCGTCACCTCGTTCTGACTCTCGCGCAGCTGCTGCTTCAGCAGAGAGATCTCGCCCGCCTTCTGGCACAGCTGCTCCACGCAAAACAAATACAAGAGTTGGTCTGTGAACCCTTTCCTTGAAATACCGCCAGTCAATATAATGAAAAATGAACAAAACGTTTGGAATAATTACATTTTTTTAATGTTTCTGAAGGAGTCTCTTCTGCTCACCAAGGCTGTATTTTTTTAATAAAAAATATAGTTAAAACAGTGAAATATTATTCCAGTGTAAATCATCAGTTTTCTGTGTGAATATACAGTACAGTGTCATTTATTCCAGTGAATGTTCAGCATCATTCCTCCAGTCTTCAGAGTCACATGATCCTTCACAAATCACTCTGATGTGATGCTCAACAGACATTTAATGTGTGCAATTGTACAAAATATTTGTGTACTATGTTTTTATTTTTCAGGATTCTTTGCTGAATAGAAAGTTCAAGAGAATAGCGTTTTTTGAAATGTAATCTTTTGTAACATTATAAATGTCTTTACAGAATAAAAGTATCCATTTCTTTTCAGAACAATAAAAATAAAAATTCTTCCTGATCCCTAACTTTTAAATGGTAGTGTATAATGTTAGAAAAGCTCTTTTCACATAAATGCTATTCTTTCGAACTTTCTATTCATCAAGGAATCCTGAAAAAAGTACAAAACAGTTTTCAACACTGATAATAATCATAATCATCACATCAGAGTGATTTGTGAAGAGGGATCATGTGACTCTGAAGACTGCAGGAATGATGCTGAACATTCAGGAATAAATGACACTGTACTGTACATTCACACAGAAAACTGATGATTTACACTGGAATAATATTTCAAAATATAGTCATTTTAATTAAATAAATGCAGCCTTGGTGAGGAGACGAAACTTCTTTTAAAAACATAAAAAATCTTACTGTAAAATTTGTATGTGTATATACATATAAGTTTACAGTAAATTGCTATACTATTTTCAATGTTTATATATTTCTATTTCAATTTGGCACAGCCACCTCGAAACAAATAAAATATTTACATTTTTAGTAAGTATTTTATTTTGTTTTTTCATTTCATTTTTCATTATTCATTTAAATTTGATATCTTTATGATTTCATTCATTATTTACAGAGAATTGGTGTTCAGTTACTGACAAACACAATTTCATTTTTCTTCAGTTGTTGTATTTGATAGTTTCACTCTGTTCTGCTCCTCTCACCTCCCACTTGGTCTCCTCCAGCCGGGGCAGAATGTCCGCCTGCTCCTTGCGGTAATCCAGGCACTTTCTCTCCAGCTCCTCTCTCTGGGCGAGCAGGGCGCTGATCTCCTCCTGCAGGCGGCCCTTGTCCTGCTGCAGCCGGCCGATGTGGGCCTGCAGGGCCTGCTGCGTACGCTGGGCCCGATGGGTCACCTGCTGCAGCCGGCCCGCGTAGTTCTGCCTCAGATCCTCCATCTCGCGCTCCCACACGCGCTGCTTCTCCTCGAACACCTGCACGATGGCGGCCTCGCTCTGGTCCAGGTTACGCCGCATGTGAATCACCTGAGGAAGAGCATCGTGACAAACTCGCTTTATTTTGCCGGAATCTCGTAATTCACGCGCGCAACTGCAACGGAACGGAACGGCGGGAAGCGAATGTGATCCTCACCTCCTGCTCCTTCTCCCAGAGTCGATCCTCCAGGTCCTGGATGATGTCGTCGGTGGAGGGCGAGGGCTGGACGGCGGCGCTCGCGTCCGTCAGATGACAGAGTCTATGATATGATAAGCAGCTCTTCCCGGAGGAGGACTGTCCGCTGTCAGACACGCTCAGCCCGTTCTGATAGCTGGGCTTGTCGGCTTTATCGAGCGGCGCCGCCGTGCTGCTCAGTCTGTTGATGTGGCTGGTTGAGGCACTGAGGGGACCGAGCGCTTGAGCCGGGCCGTAGCTCATACTGGGCCCCGCGTAGGTGGGAAGGCTGGTCAGGGAGTTCCTTCCGGAATCGGACATGCCGCCCTGGCCGTCGTTTCCGCCTGACGGGTCCCGGTCCGGACTGTCCTGCTCGCAGAGGGACTGCGGGGCGTCGGAGCCACCGCCGCTTCCGGCGGAGCGTCCGCCTCCTCCTGACTGTCCGACCAGATTCTGCATGGAGTGAAAACTCTTGGGCACGACGGGTTTGAAGGCAGAGGGACGAACCAGAGCAGAAGTGTTCTGAATGAGACAAACACAGCAGGTGTTTACAACACATCATAAACATCTACCCCTCTCTCTATCGGTCTACCTGTCAGTCGCTTCAGCTGTACCTGCTCAAGTTTGCCTGAGACGGCGAGAATCTTGGGTGGTGTGCGACTGTCTCTCTTGGTGTTGTTTCCGTCTCTGCCCTTCACCGGTGCCGCACCGTCACGGTTCTTCTCCGCGCCGTGGCCTACAATGTTACCGCAAGCATCCAGAGACACTCCTCCCCCAGTCCGGTGTCCGTCCCTGCGGGCCGTGGCGTTTCCCTCCAGCCCGTTCCCGTTGGCGGGAACCCTCTCGAGGCGGGACGAGGCGATGTTGAGCTGGCCTCGATCCGTCGTGGTGCTGCTCCCGCCTCTCTCGTCACTGGAGCCCTCCGAGGTGGACGGGGGCGCGTGGAGACGCTCGGCGCTGCAGCTGCGGTCGGACGGGCCGCGGCGGGACAGGGGCGGGCCACGGGGGAGGGTGGTGCGCGTGCCCACGCTCTTCATGGCAAACTCCTGCTCACCGGCCACCCCGCTGCCCACACTACCCATGCTGGGGCGACCAGAGCCTCACTCAACCCCGCAGCCCTCCGCAGGGGCCATCACAGCCGGACCTCCACCAGACACTGCAGCGGAAACACGGCTCTTTTGAACCTTCTATTCATCAAAGAATCGTGACAAATAAAATGCATCACAGTTTCCGCAAAAATATAAACTGATAAATATCATAAATGTGTCTTGATCACCAGATCATCCTATCGGAATGATTTCTGAAGGATCATGTGACTCTGAAGACTGCTAAAAAATTCAGCTTTGATCGCCGGATATAAATGACACTGTACTGTATATTCACACAGAAAACTGATGATTCACATTAGAATAATATTTCACAATATTTACTGTATTTTTCTTAAATAAACATAGCCGTGATGAGCAGAAGAGACTTCTTTCAAAAATACAAGAACATTTTGTATTCCCACATACATTTCTTAAGATTGTTCCAAAGATTTGAATTCCTGTAAAGAATGTTCCTAAAGTTCAGTGTAAATCATGTGAAAGTTCACAACAAACCCTCCCAATCGCTACTCGAAAAAAATGTGTTCCAGCGGGTAAAATCTGTGTTTTTGGCAGGATGTCCTGGTAAAATGTGTATTCCAGGGGCTAAATATAATGTTATTTGGGGTCGCTTCAAACCCACAGAAACAAGCCCAATTCGGTGAAAAAACATGGACCTGGAAACACTGCCTCCCACTGGCTCTAGATCCCCGAAGGAAAGCTGTTTAATGACTTTATTGTGTTGTTTCAAATATTACAAGTGCAAATGAACGCTGCGTCTCTTTAACATTAACTATTTAAAATGCTGCATTAGAAATCGTGACTCAGAGCGCTGGAGGGAAATCGTATGCGCCGTTATTATTAAGGTCATTTACAGGCAACAAAACTGAGTCTTAATACAATCAGAAAAACACCAGAAGAGAAAAAAAATTGATTTTCTTATGAAAACATTTGGGAGCTGTGAATCCGGTGCTCATGCAACAGTTTTCTTCTCATCTTTCTGTGTTTTTGCATGATCTCCAACTCTAAACAAATGCACTTATTATAATGCAGAAACATGTCGCCCTACAGTGAGCGTTCAGACCGATCCAGACTAGTGTGTGACAGGTAATGATCATCAAACACCCCTGTTGATCCATAAAGACCCTGGCTGAGTTGCAGCACCACGACCGGCCAACAGGGGCTTCGCCTCCAGCGCCCGCATTACCTCATCGGCTCTCTCGGCTCTGGCGGCAGGGCTCGTGATGGACTCCGTGTGTCTTTGTGTGTGAGGAGAATCGGGATGCACGAGCAAACTTTTCCCGGCTCCGCGAGGCCTCGAACCTCCCCGCAAACCCTCAGCCACAAGTTCTCATGCACGCGCATGCACGAGCATCTGAGCTGTCAGTGTCGAGTCCACCTGTGCGTCTAAACACAAAAGACTGCCTCGCGTTCATGTGCTCTGCTGTCGCGTCTGAACGCAGTGCCGCGCTCTCGGTCAGCGCGGGAGCCGCGCTCAAACAAAGACGCGCATTTTCCCTCCTTCACTGCATTACATAATGCGTCCTCGCTGGCTTTATCCGCGGGAGAGAATGGAGGTCTTTGCGCTGCTTGTGATGCGTGCTCGTACTCACTGTTTCAGCACCGCGGACAGCGACGCGCGTCACCTCGGCCGCGTTCATTCACCGTCGCGGATCCATAAAACCTGCGAGCGGTGTTTATCTTGACAGGAGCGGGTCTCGGATGATGATTATGATGATGATGATGATGATGATAGTCAGCGGATGCGAGTATCAGCTGAGCCACACACCCACCTCCGCCCCGCCCCTCTGCCGCACGTCAGCCACGCCCCCAGGAACACCGAAGCCACTGCGCATGTGCGTAGTATATGGCATGGGCCGCTCATAGGTCGCACTGCGCGCGTGCGTACTTCGTCCCTCGGCATCCAGAGAGAAAATAATTTCTCAGAGAGCAGCACATTTATTATTCTGTTTTCACGTTTTCCCTCCAACAGCGTCAGGATTGTCATTTCACAACCCCAAGTCTTCATGAAGGGTTCAAAATAGCCCGTATGCAGAAATCATTGTTTTTGTTTATTGACAACGATTGACAATTGACTCGGTTGAGTCGCCATAGAGACAGTCACGTGTCGCCGCCTACTGGCGGAACGATGGAACGTGCAGAGAGAGGGAAAACAATGAAACGTCCCGTTTTATAATCACGTGATTTCCAGTTCTCCCATAATCCCAGTGTTTGTTTGGCAGATATTCCTCAGACATTCTGCGCAGGCTGTTGTCAATTTTAAATGCACTTAATTTACTGATGATTTATTTAAGCTGTTTAACACTCATATCTCAGAACGTTTAATAAAAGCGAACAAACAGCGATGATATTTGCATATTCATCTCCTCATTCATTTGCATACTGAGTTGTTATTGGTCTTGTCGTGTGTGCATATATATAACCATTTCTACACATCTTTCCTCTTGTTTTTAGCATAACATGTGTTTATTTAAAGGTCAAAGTATTGCAACTTTAAAACAGTTTTCATTTCGTTAAATTTCTCACCGAAGAGCTGCATTTAAAAGTGCAGGTTTGCTCTCCATTCACAAATTCACTGATGACATCAACAGCCAGCTGTTACCGTGGCAACCGCCTCAATCAAAGAGACGGCTCATGTGTGTCATGTGACAGGAAGAAGACGAGCCATGAAAAAAGCCTAGAAGTGTTCATGTCAGATCATATTTGGAGAATCTGTGTGATTTGTTCAGGAAAATCTGCTTTTCACTATTCAAACAGGGTTTGATTTGTGCCATATTCTGTTGATTGTGGTAAATAAATAATCTAGTAGCCTATATGTTATCAAAAACCCCACTAACATGAAAAATACAGAAATTAAATTAAATATATTATTCTGCTTTTATGATTTAATTTCTATTGTTTTATTTTAGTTGTTTTTATTTTAAAATTATTTATTGTAATTTTAATTTTTTTAATGTTTTATTTTAATAGTTTTGTAATTAATAGTAATTTTTAATTCATTTATATATTATTTTACATTTTTATGATTTAATTTTTAGCGGGTTTTTTTTAAATATTTTTGTGGTGCGTTTTGGTGCCATCTAGTGGATTAGAGGAAACTAATAATAACATATATATGGCTGTCGAGATGCATCGGCGAATGACATCAAAGTACCGCGAGAGCGTTCGGAGTCCTTAAGCTTATTTTCGAAGCAGCAACTTCATTTGGATACAATTTATACCTTATAGAAACAGCAACATCAAATTCTGAAATAACACTTATTGAATCAACAGAAACAACGCAATGTGAGTCACTACAAAAACGAAATTGAACGCCAATATAGAATGTGACGTCACTTTCCCGCCGAAACGCGCCTCCTCAGATTAGAGCAGCTGCTCGACTGAGTTAATCGGGCAAACAAATGATTAAACTAAAGGTTGGACTCGATAGTGTTCCGGTTATTAATCTATGGACATGCAGCCCGGAATCGTGTCTCCAGACATTATATGTGCCTGATTTCGACGCGGGTAAAGTAGATCTAAATCCCAGTGATCATTTATATCATCCAGACCTAAAACTTGCGTCAGTGTTAATTTAAAGACATCCAATAATGCAGAAAACAAGATGGTAAGTATTTAATTGATGAGTTGTCAATACAATATGATTTTTACTTCAGAATTCAACATATTTACAAAACGATAACTGCAAATCCACGTTTCTCTTCCTTAAGTCCAGTTGTTTCTGTGAATTGCAGCGATCGGTTTGCTTTTCTTTTCTTTGGTCTGTAAAAATATCCCTCAGATTTCTTGTCAAATCTGTTTCAAAGCTCTTCCCCGTTTTCAAAGTGTTTTGTGTTTTTCGCGGCATTCACGCTGATCACTGCAGCTCAGTGCGCGTGACCGCGGGAACAACGGCCGGCGGTGACGTCACGTCAATTTTGCGTTGCAGCCAATCACTACAGGTATTCAAATCGCCGCAATCTGCCTATTTTTCACATTTGAATTTATTTAATATTCTGCTGCACTAAGAAGTTTTGGAAAACATTATCCAGCTTTCTCTAGAATCTGAATCACTACTGTCTCTTGTTAAAAAGATGCATTCAACTAAATATTCTCTGAACATTGTTTTTAAATCACGCGTTTCCTGAGATGCACCACTAGAGGTCCTCAGCTGCAAGAACAACAGAAAAACAGCAGCAATATTTCAACATTCTTTTATTCTATAAAAACATGCATTTCTAAGCAGATTTACAGATAATTAATGTAAACTTAAAATGAATAAAAAGACAAATCTATGAACATCATGCTATAACATGATTTTTTTATCTTGTTTTTCTTTCAGTGCAAACATTCTTAAATCACGTTTACTGAAAAATGAATCAAAATTGTGATCTTGTTTTTCACTTTGAATGAGGATTGTTTTTCGGACTCCTTTGACAGATATTTGTTCTTATTTTAAGCACAAACTCACACAACTTTGATTCATTTTTCATGACACGAGCGTCTTGATTTCAGAACGTTTGTATATGTGTGTGAACGCTGATGAAGGGATGCTGTACACCAGCCGTGAGTCTGAATCGCTCCTAAAGCTCGTAGAAGTCCAGATGAGCGCCGGACCGGTAGTCGTCGTCGTCCAGCAGGAGCTTCATGAGTTTGGCTCCGGACTCCTCGCAGGACAGCAGCTGACCCTCGGACCACATGGAGGAGAAGGAGCGGCGCAGCGTCACGTCTCCGGAGAAACGGCGCGCCTGAAGCTGCATGTCGGTGTTCAGAGGACCTGCGGCACCGTGAGTTTCATCAGCAACACATGCACTCGAGTCCTCCACACACGGTCTACTAGTGCACTTCGTTTTGGATTTCGTCACATTGTCCTCCAGATTTTAAGTGAATATTGATCAACATGTTTGCACGTTTTGACGTCGGGTCATGGTCACATGACATGCAGGTAAAAATACAATATTGTATCTGTCATAGCAAGTGTTTTATTTTAATATTATTTGTTTTTCAAATTTCCATTTATGATTCAATTTTCAGTGTATAATTTTGATTTTACATTTTTATTACATTTTTAGTGTTCATTTTGATTGTTTTATTTTAAAATTATTTCAATTTTACTTTTTTAGTATTTTCTTTTTGTTAATTTTTAACATTTCCATCTGTTTTATTTTGACATTTTATTATTCATTTTTTAGTGAGTGTTTTATTTAATTTGAAATTCTTTATTTATTTTAATTTTATATTTTTATGATTTTAATTTTTAGTATTTTGTTTATGTTTTAATTGTTTCATTGTTTATCTTTTATTTTGACATTTTGTGATACATATTTTAATAAGTGTTTTATTTTTGTTTATTTTAAAAATATTTATTGTAATTTTACAATTTATGATTTAACTGTTTATTAAGTTTTATTTTAAGTTTACAGTTTCATTATTTAATTTTTAATGAGTGTTTTTAATCTTAAATTACATTTGAATTATTTAATTTAATGTTTTATTGTAATTGTTTGAATTAATTTATTTGAATTTTATAGATTTTATTATTTAATTTTTAGAAATTGTTTTATTTTAATTGTTTTCATTTTAAAATTATTTATTGTAATTTTATAATTTTATAATAAATAATTGTATTTAGTGTTTTTATTTATTTATTTAAATTCGATTTTTTTATGATTAAATTTTTAGTAATTGTTTAATGTTAGTTGTTGTTATTTTAAATGTATTTATTATGAATTATTGAACCCTTTCTGGTAAAGAGCGATCAGAACGGGACGCGACACTCACCCGGAGCGTAATTCAACACTCGGACGTCCGGCTCCTCCTCGGCCAGCACCCGAAACATCATGTCCCGGGCGGCTTTGCCGGTGCAGTACAGGACCCACGACGGGAAGGGCTTCAGCGCGCACAGAGAGCTGATGTTGACCACCGTCCGCCGCAGGCCGAGGCGACGAGGAAACGCCTGCAGAACGCCGGCCGTCAGACTGAGAGCGCCGCTCACGTTGAGCGACAGGTACCGGTCGACCTCCGCGGGGTCCGTGAACGTCTGAGCGAAGCGGGACACGTCGCCCAGAGAGGCTGAAAAGAGAGAGGAGACGCTGTCACACGCACTGATCGAGAGCAGGGAAGGTCTTTAATAATGCTGTCAAAACTTCAGCACATCAACATCTTTTACACATCGACCTGTTTCAGAATGTTGTGAGAACATTCGAGAGTAACGTTCGCACAACCAAGACATTTAAAAGCAGCGTTTCAAGAACTTGGTGTTTTAATCGGAACGTTCGTTGTGGTCTTCAGCGCACCTGCGTTGTTGATCAGAAGTAAGTGGTCCACATCCGACGCGGACGTCTCTTTGGCCGCCTGGAGTGTTTTCTCCACGCCTTCCGTCTTCTCCAGATCCGCCTGCACGCAGCGGACGTCCAGTTTGTTCTGTCCGCCGCACAGGGTCACGATGTCTTCCTTGACCTCGTTGAGCTGATCGGCGCTCCGGGCCGCCAGCAGCAGGACGGATCTGGGCTTCAGGAGGCAGCTCAGCTGGAACGCCAGCGTCCGGCCGTAGCCTTTGGAGGCTCCCGTGATGATGCACAGCGCTCTTCCCAGATCCCTGCGGGGCTCTCCAGAGATCACGGCTTCCATTGCGGGACACTGACGGAGGAGCTGGAGGTCGGATGATGCCGCGGCGCTTTATGTCGAGTGACTCCGAGAGGAACGAATCCATTTCACACAGAGCAGCACAGAAGCTCATTCACAAAGAGTGTGACGAGTTTCCTGGTTTAGAATGCGGGGAATCGCTTCATAATAAACCCTGGACTGCCTTCAGCTCACGAAACATTCCTCTGTCCACACACGTTTACTGCAGGAGCAGCAGGGCAGAAGATGTGAAGTCTCGTCTAATGAAAAAACTGGTGACCGTGAAGTCGGTTCATTCTGTGAAGGCAGTCAGAATAATAATCCTCTCATTTTAAACACCAACTCATTTTTCACTCTTAATCTCTTCAGTGATTTCTCTTCTCCAGTAAATGAATCTTGATTTAAGAATCTTTAGATGTTTGTGCTGGAGAACGAGACGGAACATCATTTTTTCGCAGTGTAAAGCATTCATTCATCTCGGTGTTATTTTTTTAGTGTAAATCACATCTGAAACGCTTCCAGATGAGAAAAACAAGCAATTTATTACACAGGAACCAACGAGTGAAGCAGAATAACAGCCGGAGTGGAAGTGTGAAAGCGGAACAGGACAGAAGAGAGATTGTCTTTCATCAGAAACACAAGCAGAACTATATCATCGTGATGCGAGAGATATCGGCTGTCCGGAGCGGCCAGTGTGTGTCGCGTGTCTGATGTCCGTCACTAATCGCCGGAGCAGCAGATGTCCATGTGTTCTCACGCGACGGTCAGGAGGACACAGAGAATCGGTCACTGCTGCTCTTCCGGACGGAGGAATCTCAGGAATTACACAGACAGACTGATTTATTCAAATGAATTCACACTGTGAGCAAGAAATCTGTAGAAAGCTGGACAGTTTGCGTTAAGTTTGCAGATGTTTCCTTTAACCCGAATTTTATTTCTGACACTCTTCTGCTCATCAGAGCTACATTTATTTGATCAAAAATACAGTAAAAACAGTGAAATATTATTCTAATGTGAATCATCCGTTTTCTGTGTGAATATACAGTACAGTGTCATTGATATCCAGCGATCAAAGCTGAATTTTTTAGCAGTCTTCAGAGTCACATGATCCTCCAGAAATCATTCCGATATCAAGACACATTTATGATTATTATCAGTGTTGAAAACATGTTATTTGTCATTATTCTTTGATGAATAGAAAGTTCAAAAGTTCAGCATTTATTTGAAATGGAATCTTTTGTAACTTTATAAATGACACTTTTGGTCAATTTAATGCACCTTTGATGAATAAAACTATTCATTTCTTTAAAATGAATTAATCTACGGACCCTGATAGAATGAAGTACTGTAATGAACAAGCATGCATGTGAATCGGATTGAATCAGAACGGACACGAACAGCTTCCGCTTGAATATTTGGAGACTGATAAAAACTATAAAGATAAATGTATATATTGAATGTATGAGCAGATTTACGAAGTGCTCGTCGCATGTGTTTAAAAGCGTCCCATGATGCACCTCGTGAAGTATTATTTTAGTATTGTTTGGTGAATTTTGTTTTTAATTTGATTTTATATTTTGTTGCTTTTATTTTGCCTGATGTTTGTTAAATTCCAATTAATGTATGATATGGTTTTAACGAACTGGTCGGAGCTGGAATCCGGACAGAAGCTCAAATGGAAGCGTGTCACATGGTCCGGCATCATTCCCACACTTGCTTTTGTGCCATTTCAGAGTTTTCCTCTCTGTTCTTCCACTCTGTTGGTGTAACATGTGGACAGTGTTGAGTAGATCAGACAGGAACTGGCCGTTATATGAACGACTGCACGTTTTGTGATTGTATTTTGTTGTGAACGGTGTCGGTAGGAGCCAGAATGTGCCGGCGGGGGAAGGAAGGTGCTGGAAGCGGTCCGGCGGGTGTCCAGCTGTCTTTTCTCCCCTCTCTTGACTGGCGGCTCCAACTGAGGGACAAAAATATCCCAAACGATTGTCGTACGGCGAGGTAAATACATGCACGTGAAACGTGTGCAAATGTTTGCCGCCTAAAAGATCATGAAGTCTGTGACGCAGAAATCGCTGCCGGCGCCTGTTTCTGCTCTCTCCTCAGTCCTCCGGACCTCTGGACTCTGACCGTCCCGTCCGCGGCCTCACGCGTCGCCTCGACACCCCCCTGCTGAACCCCGACGTGGTACGGCTGTCGGCTATTTTAGAGCGTGCCGGCGGAGTCCCAGCTGTCAGTCTGAAGCTCAGAGGTTCGTGAAGAAGACATGGAGTTTGTGGAAGTGTTTGACTCTCCAGGGAAAGGCAGGGGCCTGCGGGCCACCAAAGAGGTTTGGGCCGGAGACGTTCTGTTCGCCGAGCCTCCTTTTGCGTCTGTGGTTTTCGACAGGTAAGAGCCTGAGCGAGTCCAGTCGAGCGTGACGATTTCTCAGGAGGAGGATCACACGCTCTGAAACATCATTTCCGCAGAGTAAAGTGAAAGCCTTCGATCGCGTGTTTGACTGAAATAAAATGACATTTAAAAACTTGCCAGTTGAAAAGGCAACATTTCTCATTTAGTTTAATTTGCTGTATTAAAGTAACAGACTAAAACTGAAACAAAAATGAAGAAAAACTGTATTTGGAAGGAACAAAAACTAATAATGCTGAAAATGAGCAAAACTAACTAAAATCCAAATGAAAACTGAAAATATCAGCATAAAAATGGGTACATATACAAGAAAACACCTCTTCTACTTTAACTCGATGCGTTACTTGCCGTTTCTTTGTAATTATTTGTGAAAATTTTCATAGTAAATCACTTTAAAAAAACGAATAATTTACACAGTAAAATACCATTTCCATCTGTAAAAACTGAGTATTGCAATGTCGTTTTCGCAAAAGCAGCCTAAAGAAGAGTTTTCTTTAAAGGACAAATATTACCCAGAATGCACTGTTTTTGCGGTATATTACTGTTTCAGTGTAGAAAGCTGTTTTCTACAGTTATTTTTAGTGTACAGCAGATCGTTTTCAGTGTAATTCAGAATATTACTACAAACTATAACTGTTCTCTCAGAAATAGATTCTACATGAACACGTTATGCCGAAAAGGACAAATGTCTTAAACGATTGCAATATTTGACAGGTTATTTCAGTTTTTTTTCTCTTGACAAACTATGTTCACTGGCTGTTTAATTCACAGAATTGAGTCATAATGGTGTTGAAACTAAATGGATGAATTCAAGCCGTATCTGTAAAGCGATCCCATGATTGAAGCTCGATGTGTGAAGCTCCGGAACCCTGTAAACACTTTCCAAATGAGAATGAGCTTCAAATAACAGCTGGATCGAATCTGTGAGGTCACTTCAGTCCAGTCACACGCTCTTGATAGTCTCTTTAGTCTATTTAAAGTATATGTAACCTTAAGATAATTTGTGTGGCGGTTCCAGAGCCGAACTCGTCCAAAACACCGTGAAATCAAGATTCGAGTCGAGCAATTTGGGTTCAGAAGTGAAGACTCTTATTTGCTCACCATGAAGAATCAGTTTTCTGATCTGAACATGATTGCATAAGACGGTTCAGCCTGAAAGAATAAGGTGACGGGGTCGGCGTATCCTGCCACGACCTGTGAGGACAGACATTCGTGACGTACGTTTAAATGAAATGCTTCTGTATCGCTGTGAATCGAACTTTTTCGGGCGCGAGTGACCTGTGTCTGTTGTTTTTTGTCAGTTACGCCGCCAACGTCTGTCACGGCTGTTTCCGGCGGCAGGAGAAGCTGCAGCGCTGCGGTCAGTGCCGGTTTGCTCAGTACTGCGACCGGACGTGTCAGCGCGCCGCCTGGGACGAACACAAGCAGGAGTGCGCCGCTATCAAGAGCTACGGCAAAGTGCCCAACGAAAACGTCCGGTAGGAGCCTAAACCGTCGTGAAGCATGTGCACGAACGCGCTCAAAAGTCTACGAGCGTCGCGTTATGCGCACGTTGTCCGCGCTCCCTTCACCGTGAGCGTCATCTGCAGGTTCACGCTCATAATGACGTTCCGCTACCGTGTGTTTCAGTCTCGCCGCTCGCATCATGTGGCGTATGGATAAGGAGGGCGGTGTGGTGTCGGACATGCAGCTGACCACCCTGGACGAGCTGGAGGACCACATCTGCGACCTCGCCGGCGATGACCTGAAGGACTTCAAAGTCGACATACACAATTTCCTCGACTTCTGGCCTCGTTCCAGCAAACCGCACACGGTGGACAGCGTCTCGCACATCCTTGGAGTCGTACGTCAACGTCTGAAATATCATTTTAGGTGTTCAGAAGTATTTGGAACAATTCAGATTTGTTAATGTTCTTGAAAGAGTCTCTTCTGCTCATCAAGGCTGCGTTCATTTGATCAAAAATCTGTTTATAATGTGAATGTGTTGTAATTTATATCAAAGCTGAATGTTCAGCATCATTCCTCCAGTCTCCAGAGTCACATGATCTTCAGAAATCACTCTGATAGGATGATCTGATGATCAAGACACATTTATGATTATTATCAGTGTTGAAAACCGTGATATATTTTATTCTTCAGGATTCTTTGAACGTTCAAAAGTTCAGCATTTATTTGAAACCGAATCTTTTGTAACATTTTAAATGTCTTTACTGCCTCTTTTGATCCGTTTAATGCGTCCTTGATGAATAAAAGTATTTAATTTCAATTTTTAAATCTTACTCATCCTAAACTTTTGAATAGTAGTGTGTCACAGTTTCCACAAAAATATGATGTTTTCAACACCGATAATAATCATAAATGTTTGTTGAGCATCAAATCATCATATCATAGAATGATTTCTGAAGATCATGTGACTCTGAAGACTGCTAAAAAATTCAGCTTTGATCACTGGACATAAATGACGCTGTACTGTATATTCACACAGAAAACAAAGCATATAAAAACTAAAAATATTTCACATTTTTTACAGTTTTTTTGATCAGCCTCGGTGAACATTAACACATCGTAATTGTTCCCAACATGTGAGCAGTCGTGTCACTCTTCTTCCTCGTGTGCAGATCAACTGTAACGGGTTCGTGGTGAGCGATCAGAGAGGTTTGCACGCGGTTGGCGTCGGCTTGTTTCCCAACTTGTGTCTGGTCAACCACGACTGCTGGCCCAACTGCACCGTCATGCTCAACAACGGCAAGTAAGTTCATCTTCACATCCTCTGTGAAGAGCGTGAGAGCAGCCAGGTGAAAGTATTGTGGGCGGGTGAGGAATTAGAGAGACGACGGCTGAAGGAAGTGAGAGTTTGAACTGAAAGAGTTGGGAAGGGTCGGCCGAGCTGGAATAACCCGCCCGGCGCTCATGTGACTCAGGGTTTCAGTGAAACATTAGTGTTGGTATGTACATGCATGATGTGTGTCAACACTCATGATGTTCAGATCTCAGTGAACGAGATTCGATTGAAAAAGAGCCCAGAGAAGGTCTCCATAAAGCTGTGTGTAATCTTGACCCTTCCTCTCGCACACCTCGGCCCCCGGACAGGATGTGCTAACCAACTTTGACATTGTAGTTTTGCATCTTTTTAATGTCAGAACAACAACAAGGCCTCTTGCTTTGTGTTTCAGTCAGTCGGCTGTCGATACTGCGTATCACTCTCAGAAGAGGTGGGTCGGTTCTGATCTTCCTCTCTCAGCTTTCTACCATCACATCCATCTGGCCAAATAATCAACTACCCAGACACCGCCGAACACAACATGACACACCACGAGAGTTTGCCTGTCCCACCGACCCAGCTGACACAAATAGACATAGAGAGAAATGTATATATTTATTTAGGGTTCATAACTTTGTTAAACACTCTCAGAGCGTTCTGCCAAGATGCTCTCACTCTAAAAACGCTGCGTAGAAAATAACCCAGGTTGGGTTGAAAATGGACAAACCCCGCAAATAGGATGTCTTAACCCGGCGATTGGGTTAAATGTTTGCCCAACCTGTTGGGTAGTTTTATTTAACCCAACTATTGTTAAAAATGACTGTATTTCTTGCTTCTTTCATGTTCACCTTTTGATTTTAAACCTGCTCAGCACGTTGGGCAAGCTTTTAACCCAACCGCTGGGTTTGTCCATCTTCAAACCAGCTTGGCTTGTTTAACCCAGCGTTTTGTAGAGTGTGTGTGTGTGTGTGTGTGTTAGCTGGGTAGAATCTGGATTAAATCCAACATCAAATTCTGATGTTTATAAAAATGAAATGAAAACTGTCCACAGAGATGGGATCGATTAAAACCCTTGAAAGGATAGTTTGCTCCAAAAAATCAATTCTGTTATTCTGTTATTTCTTTCGTGTTCCGCCGAAAAGAAAGTCACACGGGTTTGGAAGGACACGAGAATGAAGAAACGATGACAGAATTTGGGTTTGGGTCGGAACTCTGAAGCGGTGCTGATGGGTGGTTGGTCCGTTTGTTGTCACTTCTAACCTCTTTCGCCTCATAACAGATTCTTCAGCACTAACTGTCCTTTTGAAATGCAAATATATGTGACTTTCTGAACATCCGTCAGGCTTGTCTGTGTGTGTCGTTGTGTTTCCTGCTGTCAGATCAAGTTCAGATGTTGTATATGATCATTATCTGGGTCTATATACAAAACCTCCTGCGTTTTTTTGCCTAGTTAGTGAAGAGTGTTTCTTGACGGTCTCTAACTTGATCTGGAGGGCCTGTGGCCCACAGGAACTGGTTCTGCTGAAGTGTGTAGCCTGGTTTTGTCTGTGTCCCAGAATCGAGCTGCGAGCGCTGGGTAAGATCAGTCCTGGAGAAGAAGTGACCGTGTCGTACGTGGACTATCTCAACCTGTCTGAAGATCGCAGGCGCTCGCTGAAGCAGCAGTATTTCTTCGACTGCACCTGCGAGCACTGCACCAACAGAACCAAAGATGACCTGAAGATGGCCGGAGCGGAGGTGGACGGAGAGAAGGTGAAGTGACTCGCTCGTTCAAATGTGTCTTGACCTAGAATGACACGCCTGTGGACGCTCGTTTCCTCCACAGAGTAAAAATATAAAGGCGGAATTGCGACTTTCCGTCTCGCAGGTCCGAGAGTTTGCTCACAGTTGTGACTTTATTTCTCACCATCCAGACGTTTTTCTCAGAATTATGCTGGTTGGTGCAGTCAGGTCAGATGAAAAACAAAACAACTGTGAGATTACATTTAAAATTTACTGATTTACAATGACTGAGTTTTTAATGTGTGGCGGAAATAAGCTTCCGTACACATCCGTGTCATAAAGGCTGCAAAAAAACACAGTACTGCATTTTTTCACCCCAAAATGATGATTCTGTCAACATGTCGTTCTAAACCTGTGACTGCTGGAGGACACAAAACATGTTTAGGAGGATGTTCCTGCAAAAAAAGTCCTACATGAGCGTCATAAAGGTAAATGTCCTGCTGATGTTATTGGACAGACGGGTCAGTGAAGCGACACAGATCTGCACATGAATGAATGACGGATTCAGAGACACGAGACTCTCGGCACTATCTGCAGTCCTGCGGCTCCGGAGAGATTAGAGCCGTTATATATAGCGGCCCTTCAGGGAGTGAGAGCCACAGATACGGAGCAGAATTCCAGGCTGGAGCTCACATTACTGACCCGCACAACTCCCATGATTCTGAATATGAGGTCATTTGATCTTCTAAATCAAACTGACCGCAGGGGCACGCTCGCGGAAAAAGAGCCATAATAAACAAACATCAACAATAAGAATAAGATTAAACTAAAGTATTTTAGAAATAATTCAATACAAATTAAACAAAAAATCAATAATAAAAATAAGAATAAAACTAATTAATTTCTATTTAATTAAAGAAACATTGAACCAAAAATAAATAAAAAGTAGATTAAAATATATTTTAAAAAAGAAATCGTAAAACATGAATAAAAATAAGATAGAATAAATTAATTTATAAATGATTCAATAAAAATTAGACTAAAATATAAAAACATTCTTTCCAAATAATATTTTAGATACATTTATAATACCATGTTTTATACCGTAAATGGAGTCTCTACACACTGTAAAAGTGGTGACCTGCCGTCGTTGCCTTTTTAAGAGCTATTTCTGCTTGATGTAACCCATAGAAACGAGCTTTGTTGGTATAATTAATCTTTTCAGGGTTGATTTTAGCGTTTTAAATTCATTAAAGCCAGTTAATGCATGTTACCATTTTTCCAGTATACAAGAAACGAGACGCCTTTTAAATGTTAGATGGCAGATGAAAGATAAACCCTCAGATGTGAATGACTTGGAGAAGTTCATCGTTTGTTGCGTTCAGAAGGTTGAACCAGTAATTCAGTTCATTTCACTTTAATGTTTCAGTTCTGCCCTAAAACGTTTAGTTAATTCTGCTTTTCAACTCTCTTCTTCCCTCAGTTTACTGGAGTGTTTCTAGTTGACTGCTGTCTTCCTGTAGCTCAATTATATTCAATGTTCTGTAGGTGCCAGAAGAGAAGGTGAAGGAGATCACGGAATACAGCCGGATGATGCTGGAGAAGATGGAGAAGGCGCGGTTAGACGCCAACTACAACGAGGTATTGACGAGTATTGACGATTCGCAGCTGCGTGTGTGTGTGTGTGTCACGTGACGCGCGTGTGAACGTGTGTGCAGGTGGTGAAGATCTGCCGCGAGTGTGTGGCGAAGCAGGAGAACGTCCTGGCCGACACGCACATCTATCAGCTGCGCATGTGGTGCACGCTCAGCGAGGTGCTGTCCTACCTGCAGTTCTTCGAGGAGGCGTCTACGTATGCGCGCAAGATGGTGGAGGGATACCTGTAAGTGTGGGTCACGTGAGGCTCGTAGAACCGCACGGTAAACGGTTTTGTAATTTGGCACACCGATGGAAGTCAGTCCCAACATGAACCACACCGATTTTGGGGTCTCTGACTCAATCGCTCTAGCGCCACCAGCTGTCCAAAGTTGGACTCACATTTATCTTTGTGGAATTTATTGACCAGATCATTTTCAGACCATGCTGACAAAAAGTTGTGGAGTTTATGTCGATTTGTCAAACCGTTTTCAAAAAACATGCAAATGGATTTTACGTAGAGCTTGTGAAAATATACGTAAGGCTGGATCTCCTCAACAATTCATTCTGACCAAACTCGGTCCATGTCAGCACAAGCATGACCTGAGGTTACTGCGCCACCTACTGGTCTAGAGACACAAAAAAAGCTATTTTCACTTATAAACAGTTCGTTAGATTTCGGTTCGTCAGGTCGAGTTGAATTATATCCAATTTTGTCATGTCGGCCATTTGGGGCGTCGACCGTTTTGAATTTTGTAGTAAAATGCTGTAAACGCATTGGCGTATCTTTACGAAACTCGGTTTGTGTCTTCGGCAGCATGCCCTGACAGTACTCAAAGTGTTTCGGGGCAGTGCCACCTTGTGGTCAAACGTTATATTGCCATTTACAAAAATGCAAATAACTTTTGAATAAATTAGCCAATTGTAATGAAACTCGGTCTTGATACGGGAACATGGATACCAAATTTTGCCATATTTGGCCAAATATCCTGTCCTCCATTTTGATTTTCTTTCAAAACCTACGTTTTCGAACTCCTCTTAGAGCGTTCGTCCGATTTGCACTGAAACCGTATCATCTTCAGAATGTGCAGTTCAGTTGTCAATAGATTTCATGCTGATAGACAAACTCGTTTTCGTTTACCGCAGCGACAGTGTTGTGGCATGAGAGCGTGAGTCGCCTCTCGAGGCTGTTATTATATTGACATATTGACACCAAACTTTACACCTGCCATCATTTTGCATAAAATGATCTTAATATTCCTTAATTATCTTAATTGTTCATTGTTGTGGTCAGTGTGAGGCACTTACTGTGCCTTCTGGGTTTTGCAACTGTTCATTATTCTCTATATCATCATTCAAATCATTCATGAGCAGAATAAAGGGGCGGGGCCTGCTTGAGTTAGTTAGTAGTGTGTTATGGTGAGGGGCGGGACATTTCCCAAACACCAATCACAACACACTGCTCCAGCCGACCAATCAGAGCACAGTGTGCTTTTCAGAAGGAGGGGCTTCATAGAGACAGGACGTAAACGGAGCGTTACTGACAGACTGGGAAGAGAGGAGCTGCACAATGGAGAATATGAGGAAAATAATGAATCCGTTCTAGAGCCCAAAAACAACATCAAGTCTGTGTAAAAGGGAATAATAAGGCATCTTTACGTGTTTGAAACAGAAAACTGTACCATCCCAACAACGCTCAGCTGGGAATGGCGACGATGAGGGCCGGCGTGACGCACTGGCAGGCGGGGCTCATAGAGGTCGGTCACGGCATGATCTGCAAGGCTTACGCCATCCTAATGATCACCCACGGCCCGACGCATCCCATCACCAAAGACCTGGAGGTACAAGAGACGCTCAGTGATGTACTAGTATTGTAATGTTTATGAGGACAGCAGTGAATCATTTATGTGTTCTGTTACGTTGGCGTTTTCCTCCGGTGTCTGAAAGCGTCGCTCTCCTCCCATCAGGCCATGCGCGTGCAGACAGAGATGGAGCTGCGCATGTTCAAGCAGAACGAGTACGTGTACCACTCCATGCGCGAGGCGGCGCTGAAGAACCAGCCCATGAAGATGATGGCAGAACCGGTCGCTGAGGGCATCAAGAACCTGTTCCGCAGGAAGTGACCTCACACACCCACTGAGACAGACGGACGCGCTCAGGTCAATTTACGTTCGTGAATTCAGCAGAAAATAACACATCATTTGCGACTCACACTCTGAGACGAAGGTCGTGTGTGGATTTTTAATACGTTTTTTCTAGTGATAAAATATGTTTACGAACTGCATAAAATTTCGTTAAAAAAAAAAAAGATTATTACTGAATTAATTCATTAAAACTGAATCCAGCGCTGGTGAGTCACGGATCAATGCAGTCTAGATTACTAAATCCGTTTAGTTTTTGTAGTAGTTTTTTAGAGTGGATCGAATCGTCTCCTGACGAACACATTCATTTTGAGTAACTCGTCTTTCAAACACATTCAAATGTACAAATTCATGTCATTCATTCATTCATTCATATTTACATGCAATGCTGGGATTCTCCAGATTTTGTCGTCTGAACCCCTTTAATCTAATATATTTACTTGACGCACCTCCTGATATTTTAAGTTAGATCATAAAATAACAGAAAGTGATCAATAATAACATTAAACTCAAGGTTCTGTGATGTCAGTTGATGGTCACATGATTGCAGATAAATAGTTTTAGTAAGCGTTTCTTTTAAAAATGATTTTATTGGTTGATAGTTTTTCATTAAACTCACGAAACCCTGATGAAATGTAATATTTAATGCATTTCATGTTGTTGTTGAAGAATGAATATATTTTCTTTCTCTTTGTATTTTTATATCAACATAGTTTGAGATCATCCTATTAAAGTCCGTGTGATGAATGAGTAATCTAAAAGTAATCCGATTACGTTACTATAAATGTGTAAACTAATGGATTTCATTACTAACTATTTTTTCATGTAATTTGGAATCCTTTTGCAAGATATCTGTCCAGAACTGACCGAATCCATAAAACAATCCCATGATCCCTTGAAGGATCCTCACAGAAGCGAACAGGTTTATCACACACTCGATTGAGACGCTGTGCATTCAGAGATTCATCATTGTAAGTCATGTGACTGTAACAAAGGTCACATGGCTTTTTTAAGGCTGTTCTTTGTTTTTGAGTGTCATTTGGAATTGTGACGTTTTTTGTAATTAAAGGTTTAAATGAGGAAGTTTGTGGTTCTTGCGTGATTAAACTTTATTAAAGGATCAACTTTGTCTCAATGTTTCTCTAGTTATAAAACCGCTCCGATCGTCTGAAGGAAATGTTTGACTTCATATTAATATCTGCAAATTTGAGCAGTTCATTTCGGTCACTCGATCTCCTTCCGTCATCATCATCATCATCATCATCTCTGGAGTAACACACACAAGCTCACGCATGTGATTTTGAGAACGCTTTAATGAAAACATGTTTGTCTGTGTTCACGCCACACGTTTGCTGATCCTCTTGTAGACGAGGTTTCCCAGAGTCAGCGTCTGAAACACAAGGAACACGTCACACACTGAGATCTGACCACCGCCGCGATCCTAACCATCGTCTCACTCACATTGACCAGCGTGTTTCCGTCCACGAGCTCCGTGGTCGACGTGATTTTGTTCAGGACGACCTTCAGCTTGTTTCCCTCTTTATTCACGACGGCCTAGAGCACAAAGGACACGATGGTGTTATTATCAGCGCAGGGAAACCCTTCGCTCTGCTGGACGTCATCCGTCCGTCACCTTGACTTTCTCTCCGGTCAGCGTTTCGATGTCGGCCTCTTGTCCGACGGTGAAGACGTTGGTCAGCACTTTGGCTCCGGTCGTCACGGTCACTTTGAACTGATCTCCGTTCTGCTCGATCTCAGAGACGCTCTTGATGTCTTTGCCTTTCTCAATCATGTCATCGGGGAGACCTGAAGGACATCAGAAGCGTTTGGAGATTCAGATCGATCTAAACAAGAATCGGTCGGTTACATTGACTGTCCCCGATCGATGGATCAGACTCACCGACGGCCTTCATGAAGTCCACGAATCCCTCCTGACTCTCCAGCTGATATTTCCCGCTGAACGACATGGTGACGCGCGGATCCAGAGTGACTCCAGAGTGTGTGAAAGATGCTTTTATGGTGTCAAATACACGGATAAATAATTATTAACCACACCGGAGTTGATTGGTCGATCTGTGAAATCTTGTCGGGTCAAAGGTCATGTGGGGTAAAAGCGGCATGAAAGAGTGCAGATCTATAGAGGGTTCGGTGTAATCAGACCGTGGCCTTAACCTTTGCCCTCGCACCATGACATCATCAGACACGAGGATCACAACCAGAACGACTTTTCTTTTCAATTGACTAATACTTGAATAAAAGCTAAACATTTACATTTTTATATATGTTTGGGTCGTTCTACAGAACCGGTTCGCAGTCAAACGTCTTGAAGAAAATGTCTTTTTCCCCAAGTTTTGAATGTATGCAAATTATTTAATATCCAGAGTCCACATTTCTAGTAACTCTGCAGTTAATTCTCATATTGTATTTTCAGGAAGTTTTGGAATGTTTTTTCTCTGCCCAAATTTCTCAAAACCGAAACACGATAATAAATAATTTAATAAGACCGATTAAGATTTTGTTTACATCTACTTCGTAAATAAAGATTTTTGCATTTTTTTTTAAAGGTTTTCACATGTAAATCAATAACAATTACAATTTTATCAATATTTCAAGTGTAATCTTTGAGATTTGTTGTATTTTGAATCCAATCTTCCTTTGTAAAAGTCGTCAAGTGTTTCAAACTGATTTCAAAGTTTCACTAGTCTGAATAAACATCGAATCAAACACTATAATAACGTGTCGGTTGATAATTCAATGTACTTTATTTTTGTTTCGGTCGTGACCGGATTAAACTCACACTAAAACACTGATGATCTGCAGAACTGGACTAAAATTGTTTATTTTGCCCAAATAAATGATGGTTCACTTTTGTCACTGCCAAAACAATGACGAAGTTTCAGTCGAGACAATTTTCCATGGTTTTGAGTCTAGATGAACAGTTTTACACACACAAAAACGACATTTAATGGAAGAACAGCCATAAACGTTTTCTTAATGGCAGAAAATGTGTTTGTCAGACTTCTGAACACGTTTAACTCCAAATGATGTGTTTCTGCTGTGAAAGTTGCGTGTGATTTTATTGTCAAACGTCTGTATTGGCATCAGACAATAGAATGAAGTCATATAATAATATAATGACGTCATTATAAATGATGCAATGACATTTATAAATACACATTTGTATGTGAATTCTTTCTTCAGATCATGAACGAGTCACAAGTTTGATAAAAATAGAGCATGTTGGATTCTGAGTCTCATGAGCAGAATTTGGACACATCAAGAGCGCGTCGAAAGTCCTGCAGATGAGCGTCACTTCAGCAGAAAAGAGTCTTTCAGCAGAAACTGGCATGTGGAATTATTCACGGCTCTTTCAGGACAGCGTCAGAGCGGCACAAATGCACCGTCAGCTGGATTCATCACTGATCCGTGTGGATCTCCTGCCGTCGGGAGGCTTGAGTTTGATCGCTCTGTTGACACTTGTACTCTGGACCGCATCTCTCAAAGCCCGTCGATTATTAGTTTTATCAGAAACGCACTGACGACGCTTCAAAGCTCTGATGCAGATAAAGCGCACAGTAAAACCATAAACGCTGCACAGATTGTGCTTTACCCGCTTATCTGTTCGTCCTCCACCATCAACATGATGTCGAGCGTTAAATATAACACTTGTTTTATTTCAAGAGCTGAAAATGTTTTCCTGCTTGGGATGTGAAGTGACCTACAAACCAGCATGATGACCTTTGACCCTTACCAGTAATTGTAAATGATGACATACGTTAATGTGAGCAAATGTGTAACAAACAAAAGAAAAGGGAAAAGCAGTGAGAAGTGTCGATGATGTAAAATGAGTTTTCATTTTCTTTTATATTGTATTTCATTTCAAAATGGTTTTCAATGATTTTAATTTTAAAGTTTTAGTCATTTCTATTATTATTATTATTTTTTAAATGTGTGTATGTGTATACATACATACATATATAGATATATATATCTATATATTAGTTTTTAGTCACTTTTATTTCAGTTTTATTTATTTTAGTACTTCAAGTTAAACTAAATGAAAATTGCCTTGTCAACTTGATGACATAAAATAAATTATATTGTATTAATGTTTGCTTTATTTCAAATAATGAAAATGTTTTTAATGGTTTTAGTTAATGATATTAACCCAATCCAAACCAGCATGACCTTTGACCCTTACCAAAACGTTAAATAAAACAAATGTAGCCTTGCCTATTTTAGTTACTGTTTATTTGATTTCAAATAATCTAAAATGGTTTTCATTTATATAATAATAACCCTGTTGGGAATGATTATTAACTTAAATAAATGGTGCAGATTTCAGAAGTCAGAATCAATATAAAAGCAGCCAAACTGATTCACTCTGGATTTATTCATGGACACAGAAAACAGAAGATGATTTGCATAGAGGCGGAGCTCTGTGTTCCTGCTCCTCTCATTGGTGGGATCCGCTGTGGGCGTGCCGCTGCAGGATCTTCCTCAGGAGGTTTCCGTCGCTGTTCCCTTCTTCAGCCGAACACGACCGGTCAGCGCTGCAACTCTCTGTGAAATCCACACAATCAACACAAGCCTTACACAACATCAGTGCCATAAACTCTCGTATCTGAGGCGCTGTAAACCGACGCCGTTATCTCGACGAGCGCCTCAGTGATCTCACCCCCGCGTCGCAGCAGACGCCCGGAGCGGCGCAGACGCCCCCTCCGACTCCGCAGGACGTCCCGCCCGTCTCACAGGGGCCGGGCAGGAGGTTCTCCTCCATGCAGTTCAGCGTCTCTGGAGATCCAACCAGACAACCCAGACCGGCGCCGCAGCAGATCCTGGGGCCGAAACAACGGCCCTTATTCCCGGGACCACACGCCATACACTACACACACACACACACACACCACAAGCACAAGGGTTATAATTAATATATATATTTTTAATTCCTTTTTATCTTTTTGTTATGTAAAGAATGAACAAAATGTAAATAATGATTAAATACGTCATCAATCCTTCCAAAAACGTGTTTTTGTCCTCCCCTGATTCACTGTAACTCTATTATAAGTGTTTATATTCTAGAGCTGACGGGACGGTTTTGGCGGGGAAATCGCGTGCACTCGGCTCTCGTGTGTCGTCATATCCGTCAATAGAGAGCAGTAGCTCCGGTCACTTTGGCGCCGGTCAGTAAATCTCCGCGAATCAGCCGTTTAAACAAACGCCGAACAAGAGAAAAGAAACGAGACAGAGATCGATATAAAAGCTCAATCCACATCGAGATGAAGAGAACTGATGTTGTTTTCGTGACTCAACAGGTGAGTGAGGTGTTTATTGCACAGATAATCACATGTGTGTCTCTGACAGAGTTCACTGGAGAGCATTATCTGTCGTGAAGCTCATTTACCGGCTCTATTGATGGGTAAAGCGAGTCTGGAGATCCTTTCCATCTCAACGGATCATCTCTTAAACCTACTGAATGTTTGATGAGCAGAAGCATCATCTCTCTTTCTGCCTTTAGCTCGAAACAAGAACTATATTCCTCCGCGCAGTCAGAGCCGAAGCACAACCTTCCTTCATGCAGTTTTATTTTCAACCGCTAGAGGACGGAAAGTTTCATGTCAGACCCTTTAAAGTTGAAATTATATTAGAAATCTTGGCAACTGGCTGAAGTAAAATAAAGGCATTTTTATTTTAGTTAACCGCTTATTTAAAGTACCTTTTTAATGGTTTTATTTTTAGTTAATGTGTTGGGAATAATTATATCCTGAAATGCATAAAAATCGTTTACATAAAAGTGGTTTAATAACTAATAGTTCATATTTAAAGTACACGGTACTGTTTTGAATGGGAGAAAAAAGCGACGCGCAAAATGGCGCAATAAGTCCCGCCTTCAAAATAAGAGCCAATCATTGATCGGTAAAGTCATGGCGTCACTGCAGCAGCATTAAACACTCCGGTTCCTATAGAAACGGTCGGACACACGCTTCTGCGCATTAGCCTCATGCCGTCTGAAAAATGCCGTTTTTTTGTCATGATTTGAGCGTTTAGAAACAAAAGCTGTGAGACTGTTGTAGTCAGATTTCATTGATTTAAAATATAAAATTTGAAAAAGAGCTGTGGAGAATTTGATGTTTCAAAGCCATTCAAAGCGGAGCTGCACTTTTGGGCGTTTCTAAGATGGCCGCCTGTCCTAAAGGGACTTTCCATGCATCCTGTCCACCCCATCTGCCCTAAATACTACCGAGTATGCCTAATGTCACACACTATTTAGCACGGATGTTATGCTGAATGAGACGCAGAGCGCTTGTTTCCTGTTGTTCTCCGCTGGTCGAGTTCCCTCACCTTGCGGGGCGGCGCGTCTGTGAGGGATCGTTTGCCCCCTACAGGACAGTTGGAGATGTAGCAGGCGGAGCAGACGTACAGCAGACAGAGCAGAGGAACACACACACTGACTCCAGACATCTGCAAACACACACACTTCAGTGAAATATTCACCGTCACTCACAAAGAAACGTTCATAAGGACACTTACTGTGCGAGATGTGGCGTCGATCAGTGGAACGAATCAATCCGTCTGAGGTTTATATACTCGTCTGACGGGCGGAGAGCGTGACTCGACTTCACTGCTTAAGATGATTGAGTCCGTGATTAATCAGTCGTTCGCTGTTTGACGGGTGAACTGGGGTCATGGTGTGAAAGGGGAACACAGAAGGTCACTGGAGGGTAAAACTGCTCTTCTATCTTTAGATCGATTCTCGTTCTCTCTCACTTCTCAACTCTCTGACGTCTGAATAGGTCTGGAGGTTAACTGTTTTAATAATCCTTTATTAATGATGATTTATAATCACACATCTCTACAGGACGACACACTCCTCCATACGATGAGCTCGATTAGCTCCTTCCAGAGGAACATCACAGGATTACTCGTCTGAGCTGAAGTTGAGAAGTTGCATCATATCTGCGTCATACCTGCGTCATACCTGCGTCATATCTGCGTCATATCTGCGTCATACCTGCGTCATATCTGCGTCATATCTGCGTCATATATGCGTCATACCTGCGTCATATCTGCGTCATATCTGCGTCATATCTGCGTCATACCTGCGTCATACCTGCGTCATATCTGCGTCATATCTGCGTCATATCTGCGTCATATCTGCGTCATACCTGCGTCATATCTGCGTCATATCTGCGTCATACCTGCGTCATACCTGCGTCATACCTGCGTCATACCTGCGTCATACCTGCGTCATATCTGCGTCATACCTGCGTCATATCTGCGTCATACCTGCGTCATACCTGCGTCATACCTGCGTCATACCTGCGTCATATCTGCGTCATACCTGCGTCATACCTGCGTCATATCTGCGTCATATCTGCGTCATACCTGCGTCATACCTGCGTCATATCTGCGTCATATCTGCGTCATACCTGCGTCATATCTGCGTCATACCTGCGTCATATCTGCGTCATACCTGCGTCATACCTGCGTCATATCTGCGTCATATCTGCGTCATACCTGCGTCATACCTGCGTCATATCTGCGTCATACCTGCGTCATACCTGCGTCATATCTGCGTCATACCTGCGTCATACCTGCGTCATATCTGCGTCATACCTGCGTCATACCTGCGTCATATCTGCGTCATACCTGCGTCATACCTGCGTCATATCTGCGTCATACCTGCGTCATATCTGCGTCATACCTGCGTCATACCTGCGTCATATCTGCGTCATACCTGCGTCATATCTGCGTCATACCTGCGTCATACCTGCGTCATATCTGCGTCATACCTGCGTCATACCTGCGTCATATCTGCGTCATACCTGCGTCATATCTGCGTCATATCTGCGTCATACCTGCGTCATACCTGCGTCATATCTGCGTCATACCTGCGTCATATCTGCGTCATACCTGCGTCATACCTGCGTCATACCTGCGTCATATCTGCGTCATACCTGCGTCATATCTGCGTCATATCTGCGTCATACCTGCGTCATACCTGCGTCATATCTGCGTCATACCTGCGTCATATCTGCGTCATACCTGCGTCATACCTGCGTCATATCTGCGTCATACCTGCGTCATACCTGCGTCATATCTGCGTCATACCTGCGTCATATCTGCGTCATACCTGTCAATGACGACGTGTTACACCGGATTCTGCAGCTGAGTTTGCATTTTATTTACTATATCCTCAGCAGAATGCTTTACACATCCATATCTCAAAAGTTGTATGATATATGGCTCAAAACTGAGGAAGTTACAACATATTGAAAATATATTCATACAATAAAAATTTTTGCCCAATTATATATGTATATATGTGTGTGTGTATAAATATATGAATAAATGAGAAAATTATATACATTTACTTTTCATATATATTTGTACACATATATATAATTTATTTATTTAATACTTATATATATAATAAGTTTTCCAAAAATGGCCAAAAACTTGTGTATAAATATATGTTGCTTGTATTTCTTCATATTTTTGGGCCATTGTTTACCAGTCTAAATATATTTATAGTGCTGAAATATATAAAAATGATCCATTTACACAAAATGTATACTGAGACTTTTTTTTTTTACATAAATATATCAATAAGTATTAGTTATTTTTCTACTGATATGTTCAGTCTAAATGTGTGTGTATACATACATACACACACACACACACACACACACACACACACATTCAGACTGAACATATCAGTAGAAAAATAGCTAAAATATATTTTGGTCAGAAAAAAATGGTTTCTGTTTGAGTCGACATGCATTCTGTGACGAGATTAATGCTGATGTTGAATTAACACAATGCCGTATAAGTAGGACAGTCGGGTGAGGGTCAAAGGTCAACACCCGGTGGTCAACACCCGTAACGTCGGTCCACCGCTGCAGAAATCAGAGCATTAGATGGTCGAGTCTGATCTCAGTGTAAATGTGCTTCAGTCCTCCGCTGTGCTTCGAAGAGGAATGGAGATGTGTATCTAGTGTTTCCTTATTTTTGTGCAGGAAAGCACAGGCTTGTTGACTTCCTCTCCCTCCCTTCCTTCCTTCTCTGCGAAGGTACTCATCTGAAAAATGAGAACAAAGTGATTGTTCCTGTTCTCTTTCTTAAGTCACTTCAAATGCTGTTCATGAGGCTGGAGGCTCATTGTGAGGAGCGCCGAGCAGGAGACAGGTACGAGACGCAGCGCGCGCACACACACACACACACACACTGATGCTCCTCACAGGTGCAGGTGTTGCACCGATCGATCAGTATGGACTTCTGTTACGCTCAAAAGTTCCTGCGATCCGATGCTGAAAACGGTGTTTGCAGAGGGAGTTTGATGACTTGTGCTCAGAAAATGAACAACATTTAATTATTTTATATTTCCTGAAAAAGAGTTTCTTGATTTTGAGTGTTTGTGCGCTGCAGCTTTTGGCTTTATGTGAACGGCATGTTTTAGTGAATAATCACGTTTTGCGAAATGTTTAGGTCATGTGGTGTTCTGTAAACACTGTTACGCGTGTGATTCCCTCATCCTGCTGTGGATCTGAAGTGTTTAGTCACGGCTTCAGGGACGGTTTGACCGTGTTCTGCTCGAACGAGAGCACGGGATCATGGATTATAATGAAAAAGAGAAGTTCCCGTCCTAATGCAGTGAAAGTGAAACACAGAGGAACAACAGAGAGGAAGAGACGGATCCGACAAATCTGAAGCGGTCTGTGACCGCATCGGCGGGATTTACAGCTTACAATCGAATCAACAAATGAAATAAATTCAAAAAATGGATTAAAATCAGGCAAATTATATGCGGAGAAAGTTCTCTGTCAAAGCCTTCAGGATACAGATCCTAACACTGAAGTTTGGTGAAGATCCTGAAGCGCAGATTTCAGAAAACGGTCTTAAAGATGTAGTTGATACATCTCTACACACGCAAATACATGAAGAGCTGTAAAAGAGAGACTTGAGTGCGTTGTGGATGTTTTCTTCTTAAAAGTGGAAAAAAGAGTTTTAAACCCCTTAAAACAAGAATAGAGTCCGAAAGATTTAAGAACTTAATTCTGTTCTGATGAGTTTCTGTCGCGTTTTCCAGCACAAACATCTAAAGATTCCTTGACTGGAGAAGAAAAGTGACTGAAAATGAAGTGGGTTTGTGCTGAAAACAAGAAGAAATATGTGCTGATGGAAATCATCTGGTTTTCACTTTGAATGAAGTAGATTTTTCTGACTCCATCGGCAGATTTTAAGCCTAAAATTGATTCCTTTTTCACTCTTAATATCGCCAGTCATTTCTCTGATATCTGTGCTTCGAGAGGTCATGGGTTCATGATGCACTAAACGCTTCTGTGTTTTTCACAGGCGGGTGATGGACCGTTTCCGCTCCGGAGATCCCAAGAACGCGTAGAGAACCTCCAGCATGGATTCGAAGGAGAGCGAGAGCGCGCGCGCGGCGGACGCTCCCTGCAGAAGCGTGGATCTTTCCCTGCTTCCGTATCCTCTGCCTCATCCCGTGGTTCCTCAAGCCCACAGGTTCGTCCCTGACATGATCGACCTCAACCGGCTCCGGCTGGTGAAGCGGGAGCTGCCGCCGTGGCCTCCGTCTGCGCTGCTGCTGCGCTCTCCGCCGCCGTACTTCCATCCTTTCCATCCCAGCTTGGTGCCGTTCCCGTTCCTCCTGCCCGCCTCCGTGCCGCACCTCTCCCCGAACCCCTTCTACCCGAGCGAAGCGCCGCGGATCCGCCGCCGGAGTCCGGAGGCCGCCAGGTCCGCGGCCGAGAAGCTGAACGTGCACGTGGACGACAGCTACTACGTGGACGTGGGCGGCGATCAGAAGCGCTGGAAGTGCCGCATGTGCGAGAAGTCGTACACCTCCAAATACAACCTGATCACGCACATCCTGGGCCACAGCGGGATCAAGCCGCACGGATGCAGCCTCTGCGGGAAGCTGTTCAAGCAGCTGAGCCACCTGCACACGCACATGCTGACGCACCAGGGCGCGCGGCCGCACAAGTGCCAGGTGTGCCACAAGGCCTTCACGCAGACCAGCCACCTGAAGAGGCACATGATGCAGCACAGCGACGTCAAGCCCTACAGCTGCGGCGTCTGCGGCCGCGGCTTCGCCTACCCCAGCGAGCTGCGCGCGCACGAGCTCAAGCACGAGAGGGGGCAGGACAACGTGTGCGTGGAGTGCGGACTCGACTTCCCCACGCTGGCGCAGCTCAAGCGGCACCTGACGGCGCACCGCGGGCCCGTGCAGTACGACTGCGGCGAGTGCGGCAAGAGCTTCCAGTATCCCAGTCAGCTGCAGAATCACATGATGAAGCACAAGGACATCCGGCCGTTCATCTGCAGCGAGTGCGGGATGGAGTTCGTGCAGTCGCACCATCTCAAACAGCACACGCTGACGCACAAGGTGAGGACAGGCCTGGCCAGACGCTGCTTCCTTCTGACCGTTTGTGAGGGAGAGTCGTTCTCGCTCAGAGCTTCTGTCTCGTTTTCCTGCACAAACTTCCTGGAGAAGCAAAATGACCTCGAAAATCTGCCCGTGAAGTCAGAAAAAGTAGATTTTTGAGCACTCTTGACTGGTTTTTGTTCTCGTTTTAAGCACAACTTCAGTCATTTTGTCTCTCCAGTAGCTTGATTTTAGGAATGTTTAGATGTTTGTGCTGGAAAACAAGAGTTTATATCAGCTGACGGTGAAAACACAAAACAATGCTCTCTCTCTCTCTCTCTCTCTCTCTCTCTCTCTATATATATACACACACACACACAAAGCATTTAACCATAATTTAGTTAAAGTAGACTTTTCATCAAAGGTCACACGTCTCATCAAAACAGGCAAAAGAAACGCCCTCATCCTGCAAAAAACATCAACAGAGACGCGTATAAGAGAAAATATGACCCAGACTGCATTAAATATGAGCAGAAAAACAGTTTGTGCTGTGAAGTTTGTGGTCTGAAATCATCCAAATTTAAGAAATCTTTGGAATCGACCTTTTTCAGTGTCTCGTTTTCCAGCACAAACATCTGTTAAGCCTGAAAAATCAATTTTATGCTTAAAACAAGAACTAATTTCTGCTGATGGAGTTGTTTTCACTTTGAATTAAGTTTATTTTTCTGACTCCATTAGTTCTTGTTTTAAGCATAAATTGATTCATTTCAGTCTCAATATCTTCAGTGATTTTTCGTCTCCCGTAAATGAATCTTGATTTAAGAATGTTGTTTTTGATGGAACACAAGACATGATTTAGTTAGAAATTAGAATATGTTGTTACTTTTGAAAGTCTATGAAGCAGTACGAGAGCGTCTGATCCTGATCCGTGTGTTCCAGGGAGTGAAGGAGCACAAGTGTCGCATCTGCGGCCGTGAGTTCACGCTGCTCGCCAACATGAAGCGCCACGTTCTGATCCACACCAACATCCGGGCGTATCAGTGCCACCTGTGCTACAAGAGCTTCGTCCAGAAGCAGACGCTCAAGGCGCACATGATCGTCCACTCCGACATCAAGCCCTACAAATGCAAGGTGCGTCTCTGCTTCTCATTTAACAAGTCCAGTGAATGATGGAGACTGCCATTTCATAACCCGTTTTGCTTTCATAATCTGCCCAGCAGACAAAAAATGTTTGGATCAAGTTCCGAGAACTGAGTGTTCCGTGAACGTTCCAAACTCTTGATGATGAACATTGTGTCATTTTGAAACATTCTGGAAGTTACTTTTGAACGTTCTCTGAAACGAGTGGTTACATTTAAAAAAACATTTCAAGCTAAAATGTTTCACGCTCTCCTCAAAAAACACGGAGAACATTATTAAAGACCAGATAACGTTCTGAACATTGAGAGAACGTCCAGCCCTTCACGGGTTCTTGGCTGTTTGGAAACGCGTGTGACCTCGAGCTCGGACGCTCGTCCAAACGATGACCAGAGACAGTTTTGGCAGTTGAGTGTCTCCTCGTCGATAGGAAGGATATCGCTGCACAAACTGACCGTGTAACAATGGCCCTCTCGTCCCCCGAGAACAGGCCCCGCAAATAGATTTCATCTCGCTTTCTCTTGTGCTCAGGAGCACTTCCTGTTTTCTCACGGTCCGTTCGGACAGTTTACAGTCCCTCTATCCTCCTGAAGGAAAGGAAAGGACCACCCTAATAAAAAAAAAGAACGAAGAGGAAGGACAGCAGAGGAGAAACCGTCCAGCCCTCCGCGGTCTGAGAAACTCTCATGCTCGATGAAATCTCTTTCCTCTGAGTGTCCAGAGCTGAAGCTCCTCCAGCGTTTTCGACAGAGAATGACATGGTTTTAGCAGAGCGACAATAAACACAATATCTGAAGCAGTTACGCGCTGAACTTCACCTTCTTCCTCAGAGTTTCTCGTTTTCCAGCACAAACATCTAAAGATTCATGAATCAAGATCCATTTGCTGGAGAAGAAAAATCACTGAAGAGATTAAGAGTGAAAAATGAATGGAAATGAAGTGAGTTTGTGCTGAAAACAAGAACTAAAATCGGTCAATAGAGTCAGAAATATTTAAAACACTCAAGAAAATCTTGATATGAGAGTGTTTAGATGTGTGTACAGGACTAAAGACAGAAACCCTGAGGAACGGGTCGGTCATGTTGCGGAACTTTCTGATGGGAAGGACTGGATTTACAACGCAATGAAAATCTGAACTTTTTCAATTCATGTGAAATTGTGCGGAAGCTTGTTTCTGCCATGAAATAAAGAGTTAAAAATGTAATTGCAACTTTTTATCTCCCAATCCTTCATTTTTTTTCTCAGAATTGCGAGAAGAGAAGTCGCAATTGCCTTTAATTTTTTTATCTGGAGTCAGAAAGAAGCTTCCGTAGCGCGACCTGCGCGTGAGAGAACCGTTGTCCTGATGAGTTCTGAATGTGTCCGTTTGGACTGAAGCTTGAGCGGTCCGATATCTGAACAGTTCTCTCTTTACAGCTGTGTGGGAAGGAGTTTAACAGAATGCATAATCTGATGGGACACATGCACTTGCATTCTGACAGCAAACCCTTCAAATGTCTTTACTGCGCCAGCAAGTTCACGCTGAAGGGAAACCTGACCCGCCACATGAAGGTCAAGCACGGGATCATGGACCAGGGACTGGACGCTCGAGGTGAGAAGCATCACGCTGCACTCCTGTTTTCTACTGAAAGGGTATCTGTTTAAAAGTGATCATTCTTAATATATTTTTAAGTAGTTGTATGATGATGATGATGACGATGATGATGATGGTGGTCTCCTCTCTGGATTGTCCCAGTCTTCCGGCGGCGGGGACGACTGTGCCTCTCCGGCCCGCTGCGAATCCTGTCCCGCATCGGTCAGGACGAGCCCTTCGATCTGTCCCGGAAGAACCACGGCCAGATGCGTCGGTCTCCGTCTGACGGCGGGAGCTCCGGCCGGGAGGAAGACGAGGACAGTCTGTACAGAATGAGCCAGTACAGTCCTGACCTCTACCACCCGGCGCTGGAGACCAGAGACGAGGACGAGGAGGAGGAGAGAAAGGAGGAAGAGCAGAAGACGGAGGACGATTTCTGAGACGCTGTGAATGATGTTTCAAATATTGTTTCGTGTGAAAAATGTACAGAAATCTACGCAAGTATCTTGATTTTTCAGAAGAACTGTAGCATGTTTAGTCTACTTTGTATAATGTTTCATAATGTCCAATGAAATTAATATAATTGAGAGAAGAAAACTGGTGTATTTGAGCGTT
>CM074288.1:24614281-24634281 GCA_037194245.1 Opsariichthys bidens
TGAACAATCTTCACTTTCCTCAAGATTTAAGCGGAATTATTGTTTGAGCATCGCTATTAAAACCTCTTTCCTAGGGTTTATTACTTTAACATGTATTATAATATACAAGATACACAAGAAATGTCTCTCATGTAGGTAACAATTCCTGCTTTTTTGTTTTGAAATCTATATATAATATTTTGTGTCATAACGCTGTTGCGCGCATGCGCGGTGATCCTCCCTCTGGCCCGGGCGGACGCTTCAGTCTAAGATGGCGGCCTCCGTCCTGCAGCGCGGTCTGCGTCCCGCACAAACCTTCTCCAAATGCGTCAGTTACCGGTGGATCGGTGAGTGTCGCTGTTCGTGGATGATCGGTAAACTGTCAGGCTGTAGTCAGACAGAAGAACGCAGACTCCAGACGCAGAAGAATATGCTTTAATCTGTAATCTAGACGTAAAGAGGTGAATGGGAGGTGAACGCTAATGACACGTGATCACGTGTTCAGTTTATTTATTTGACTGTTGATCATCATTATATATAGAATAAAAAGCAGTTGGATTTGGACTGTTGTTAATTGTATCCTATAATATATGTGTATGACACATCAGACAAACAGAAGGCATTATTGAGCAATGCCAATATTTTAAAAACGCAAAATAACAGCCAATTTTATCGGTCTTGTTGAATATTTGTTTTTAAAATATCAGTCGACGGCCGTCAAAATAAAAGTACCATTTCTGACACATCAGCCAAACAGAAAAATATAAAAATAAATATTTAAAATATTTTAAAAACGTGAAATATCAACAAGGCCGATATATTGGCTGATATTTGACGTTTTAAAATATCGGCATCAGTCTATAATTTTAAAAGTTCCACTTCTGACACGTTGGCTAAAAAAAAAAAGTCTGATATTTGGAGTTTTAAAAAATCGATATATATACGACACAAACCAAAAAAATGATAATGTCCTGCTGCACCCAAACAGAAATAAATTGTCGGCTAATGCCGATATTTTAAAAGCAGCAAGGCCGATAGCATCGGTTGATAAAAGTCCCGCTTCCAACACATCAGCCACACACAACAACAACAAAAATTAAACTCTGATATTTGGAGTTTTTGAGATATACGACACATCGGCCAAACAAAAAATGATTGGCCGATGCCAATATTTTGGAAATGCCAAATAACAGCTGGTTATACCGGCCCTGTTGAATATTGGCGTCAAAATATACTTTCTGAATATTTGGCATTTTTTAAAAATATCAGCCAATGGCCGTCAAAATAAAAGTCACACTTCAATTATAAAAAACGATTGGCCAGATATCAGCGGTATATCGGTAGGAATCGCTGTGAAGAACATTTGAGAATAATGTTATTGTTGGCGCTGCCGTGTGTTCGTCTCAGTCAGGAGGTGTTTGCTGTCCTCGGCGTACACGGACGCCGCCGTGTGGGAGCAGAGACGGAAGGATCCGCAGGACCTCGGTGAGATGGATTACAGCCGTTTCCTGCCGTGCTTTGAGCCTCGGACGGCAAACGTCCTTCTGCCTGAAAGTGTGTTGAATGTGTCTGTGTTCGTGTCTCAGGACAGCTGGCCTCTCTGATGGACAGAACGTATGAGAGGAAGTTTCCCGTCAGCTCGCTGGTCATCGGCAGGGTGAGATACAAGGACGGTACTTTATTTTATATTATACTGTATGTATTTTACTCTATATTTAAAATGCATACATAAATGAAATTGTTTATAGTTTGTTAATAATGTTTTATTAGTATTAATAACAGAGCAAACAAAAACAAACGGTTACAGTGTATTCGAAGCTGTCTTTGTTCCAGTGTAATTCTACATTTATGTACTAATGTATCGCACGTCATTATCATTTTCAGCATGATTTACTGTGGGGGATTGGGTTTGGTTTAATGGTTCGTTGCATGTAATTATGCATAATTTACTGTTATTACCACAAGTGTTATCAAAAATAAACACAAAAAAAGAGGAATATAAATGACATAAACAGGGCAAACGTCTGCAGGATGAAGTTTTATGTTAGAATAACACAAAAGAATGATCAAACTCTCCTGCATTTTCTTGTGTGAATTCATGACTTATTCCACATGAAATGGGGACGTTGTAAATAAAGTAAATGTTTTAACATGCACATCTTGTTCAGTTCATAGATAGTTTATCGTCAAGAGAGGAAGTCGATCAAGCAGAATATTACCTTTATAAGTAAGTATTTTTGCTCAAGCCTGTAAATATGGGTCCGTTTTCACTTGTAAGATGATTTTCACTTGGAATCATATACAATAATATAATACAAATTATAATAAAATAGGCCCGTATGATTTTCTTTAACCGTCTGGTGCTGTTCAGTCGTTTTTGTCCGAAATAGTTTTTTAATCTGAAGGTTTGGTTTTGTTACGATCGGAGTGACACGCGACTCTTTTTGGCTCTTCCCATGTGAACACAAAACATCACGGACATGATTCAGAAAGGTTAAACGGTCGCGGAAACAGTCGCTCGTGCTGCTCATGGTCCAACACGAGCGAACCGTGAACGAGTTTCCCCAGTGGAAGCGTCTGGTACTGCACGCAAACAAAATCTTAACTGAAAAATCAACCTCAGATTCGGAACACAGCTTTATAGCTTTGACTTTTCTCTCCGTTTTGGAGTAAAACATGTTTTACATGTGTAAAAATGTTCGTAACACTAAACTTAAACTTCTAGAACTTTTTGAAGCTCTCTTTTTTTTAACCTTTTTCCACAGCAATAATTGGACAAGGGTCTTTCTTAAAAAGAGACCAAACTTGAGTCTGTGATCCAAAACATTCAAGATTTATGACTGATATCGCTTGTCAAATTCGCCTCTATTCGGGCGTGAGCAGAAACACGCCGTTTTTGCGCGTGTCCCTTTAAATGCAAATGAGCTGCTCCAGAAGAGGGCGGAGCTTCAACAGCTCAACAACAACAAGGCTGGAGAATCTCACGCAGACAAAATGAGGAAAGCGTTCGATCTTTGAGTGTCGTAACTTCACAGATCTGCTCAAACATCAACATTACACACTGACTGCAGTGAAATCAGTCAAGTCACTCTTCATCTTGAAGATTAATCTTCATTTCGTATTAAAGCAAGACCTTTTTGTGTTTACAGCAGAGTTTTTAATATTCTCTGGCAAAATGTGACTTTAAACTGGGTAATTAATGGAGGATGATTAATCAATAATCCCGTTTGAAAGGAAATGAGAGATGTGTTTTCCGTGAACGCTCACGTGAGGATGTTGGTTCTCCTCAGGTTCCGTCACAGTCCGAACTGCTGGTACCTGCGGGACTGGAGCGTTCACAGCTGGTTCCGGCAGTGTCTGAAGTACGGAGCTCGAGAGAAAGCCCTGTACACGCTGAAGAACAAGGTGTGGGACGCTTTTACTTCACTCATGACTGAGTGTCAGGAAGGGGCAGTCGTGGCCTAGTGGTGAGGGAGTCGGGCTTGTAACCTGAAGGTTGCCGGTTCGATTCCCACGCCGGCAGGAACTGAAGGTGGGGATTGTGGATGAACAGCATCTCTCCACCTTCGACACCACGACTAAAGTGCTCCTGAGCGAGACACCTGAGCCCTGATCGCTCCCCTTGTGAGTTTGGATAAAAGCGTCTGTTGAATGTGAAGGTCAGAAATACAGCCGATCATGTGATGTTGTGCTGCAGGTTCAGTTCGGCATGTTTCCTGACGACTTCACCTTTAACCTTCTGATCGACTCCTTTATGAAGGACAACGACTTCAAGGGTTTGTATCGCTGCCGTTCGGCACACGAATCCCGTGTAAATTCATTTGTCCGGCACATTAATCCCAGTGTCTCGCTGAATGCAGGAGCGTGTTCGGTGGTGGAGGAAGTGATGCTTCAGGAGTCGTTTGAGCGGATCTCCACACAGATTCTGTCGCTTAACGCTCTCAGCAGATACCTGAGCGCCGGACCCGAGCTCGGCGTGAGTAGATCATGAGTCGTGCTGTCGAATCCAGTGTGTGTCGTGGTGTGAACTGAGTGTTTGTTCAGTGGCAGGAGGAGAGGATCATGGGAGCGTCTCTGATGTTGGCTGGACTGAAGCAGGAAAACTCTGTCGGATTCAGCGCTCGGCTTCTGGGATTCGCTCTTATCGGTCAGTATCGTCAACACGACCACGAACTGACTTCACAGTGAAACGGAGTTTCTGTGTTTGGTTTGATCTGACCGTGACCTGCTCTCCCAGGTAAAGTGGAGCTGTCCAGAGGAATCCACGCCGTCTTCCACCGGATGCCCCTGATCTGGACCTCGGGTTATCTGGGGCGAGCCCTCGCCGTCATGGAGGCCGTGAGTTCGGACTTCAGAGACGTGAAGCTATCTGAGGAAGTGGTGAGTATCTGCAGAGATCTCTAAATGACCGTAATGAGGCTCGTGGTGCGCGTTTATCTCGTCTGAGGGTGGAAGTTGAAAGAGAGTCCACAGAACGATGTGTTTGAAGTAAATGAACATAAACGCTCTTCTGGAGTCCGTTCGGAGGATTTCATATGAACTCTAATCTGCTCATCAGTGTGTGATGTTCTTCTCTATTTCAGTGTTTCTGCGGTCTCGAGTTTTCTGCACAATATTCCTCATTTTAATAATTCATGCGCAGATTAAAGGGCCGGTGAGTGTGACTGAGTGTTGAAGCTCCTGTGTTTCAGCTGGATCACGTGGAGAAGATCCTGCAGGAGCTGTCGGTGATCTGTGATGGCCAGACCGACGCGCTCCCGGACGAGGAAGATCAGCTGGAGAGACTGAAACTGCCGGAGTACATGAACCGCTTCAGGGTGAGTTTCCCTCGTCCTGAACGTTGTTAACAAACAGCATTCCTGTGTGGAAACGCTGGAAAACATGTTTCATAATCAAAACTCACACCGTCTCCTTCTGGCATCGCATTAATCGGTTACAGTTGATCTAGTTAGTCTTCAGCTCTTTCTGCTGTGAAATCTACTCTTGATTTTATCAATAACACAAGAATAACTTTGATGTTAGAAAAATCATGAGAATCACATATAGCTGTAAGAAGCCATTAAACTCCGTGGCGTTTTATTTGATATACTTTAAGGTGGTTGGTGGCACTTTTTGTTCAGTTATAGCGCCCCCAACAGGTGCAATCGCACCACTGTTTTTACGTGTCCTCAGAGTGCCATAAATAAATGTGTGATTTGGTAATAAAATATCTGAATTGGTTTAGGAGTTATTGACCTTAAAAAAGTGACCCGTGAGCGACGTTTTATTGCCACCCTCGATCATCACTCGACCTGCTGCCCTGAATCTGACAAGACCAGTTTTATCATTTTTGGCCAAACCGTTTGGAAGTTGTAAGTAAAAATAGGCATTTTCGCCATCCGTGCACCAGCAGGGGGCGCTGTGCTGAAACGGGTTTGGTCAGAATGAGCCGATGTGACAGTCTCTTCTTCGAACTCGATGGCGAGTGATTCGAGAATGTTTGGGTTTATCAAAAAGCGATCGATAACTTTTTTCCACTGTAGTCCGAACATGATCGGATTTGGTTTTCATGAAAATTGTGCAGTCAGAACAATAATCTTCTTCTCATTTTGAGTGTGATTTCGATTGCTTCTCGTTTTAAGCACAAACTCGATGTTTTGGCAGGAGCTGAAGGAACGGCTTGTGGCGCAGGACAAGACTGACCCGAGAAGCCTGGAGACGCTGGTGTCCGCTCTGACCCGCCGGACGCTGGCGGACTGTGAGGACGCGGATCTGTCGGAGAGTAGTACCGGCGGACGGTTGGGGACTGGGAGGCCGAGCGACAGCGGCTGATTCAGAGAGAGAGAGAGACGAAAGAGAAGAACCTGAAGGAGCGTCTGAAGACACGGGCCCAGTGACGCTCCTCCAGACAGCGGGACGAGGCATTGTTTGTCATGTTTATTGTCTTTGGTTGGGGAGATTGAGATAAAGGTTTGTGTGTTAATATTATTTGGATTATTTGGAACGCCCTGTAAATCTGAACTGTATAAATAAACGATGAAAATACTCTTATTTAGTCTGTGCTTTCATACTGTACGTGCTGAAATAACAGGGAAGTCTCTTCTGCTCACCAACACTGATCACAAATACAGTAAAACAGTGAAATATTATTCCAGTGTAAATCATCAGTTTTCTGTGTGAATGTACAGTACAGTGTCATTTATTCCAGTGAATGTTCAGCATCATTCCTGCAGTCTTCAGAGTCACATGATCCTTGCTTTATATTTTTGTTGAAAGGATTTTATTTCTCAGAATTTTTTGGTTAATATAAAGTTCAAAAGAACATCATTGATTTGAAACAGAATCTTTTGTAACTTTATAAATGTCTTTACTGTCACTTTTGTCAATTTAATGCATCCTTCATGAACGTTGAAGTATTAATTTCTTTTTATTTTAAATCTTACCCAAACTTTTGAATGAAAGTGTGTCAGTTTCCACAAACGTATGAACTGTTTCCATGTTTGTTCAGCATCAGATCATCCTATCAGAATGATTTCTGAAGATCATGTGACTCTGAAGACTGCTAAAAAAATTCAGCTTTGATCACTGGACATAAATGACACTGTACTGTATATTCACACAGAAAACTGATGATTCACATTAGAATAATATTTCACTGTTTTACTGTATTTTTGATCAAATAAACGCAGCCGTCGTGAGCTGAAGAGACTCAAACACAAAAGAAATCGTGAGGTAGTTTACACACAAATATTGAATGTAACAGCAGTGTGTGTGTGTGTGTGTGTGTGTTTTGTCTCTTGTGTCTCACACACACACACACTGCTCTGGATCCTCCAGCGTCGGCTGTAATTCTGCACCTTCAGTGTTTCTTCATGGCGTTCTCTTTCCTCAAACACAATTCTGTTCTCCGCTGCGGCTTATCAGGAGATTTGGACAAAAGGCCCGAAATCAGTCATCTGAAGCTGTTTTTTTAGGAATTCCTTTATCTTTCCAGTGAATTTCGCAGAGATTCCGCAGCTGTAATGGGTTAAACTCTTTCCCAGTAAAACAACGCATTGAAATGTGTGTGATATCAATCTGATCCTAGAATTACAGGACGTTTTGTCTTACAAAAAACTCTGTTCTTCCTCAGAGTTTCTCGTTCTCCAGCACAAACATCTAAAGATTCTTAAATCAAGATTCATTTACGGGAGACGAAAAATCACTGAACGTGAAGTGAGTTTGTGTTCAAAACGAGATCAGTGAGTCGTGGGTCATATTTTGAAGTGGACGGTGATCAGGAGGTTCTTTTTCCAGCAAATTTGATTTGTGAAATGTGTGACGTGTCGGACTCGATGTCGAACATGCGGCGCAGGAAGTGGTTTCATGTGTCATCACGAATGGCTCGTCTCTTCCGTGACAGGTACCGACTGAATCATGTATTCTGGGCCGCTTTATCCAGTAATTGCGTAATGATGGAGGACAGAGTGAGCTGTAATCGGATTGCGCTTCTCGGTCTCAAGCGGCTGTTTCCTCTCGCCGTGTTCAGGTTTTCATGTGGAAATGATTTCTTTGGTCTGTTGCGACACGAAACCCTAAACTCAGAGCGATATGAATCTGAAGCTGATTCAAATCATGTGAAGCTGAAATCTCATTAGATCCTGATTAAAGCTTTTCCCTCGTCTGTCTGATCGGGACTCTTCAGCTGCTCTTGCTCTGATGTCAAACCCGATTACATTCGCTCTTCAATTAAGAGCTTTTAAACTCTCGGTTACATGGGATTTTTTGGTCCATATCGGCCTTTAAATGAGATAAATGACAATCCTTAGTCGACGTGAAAAATCTGTTCCTCAGGATAGAAACCATAGATGAAACGAAACCGTAGAGATGAAAAGCTCAAAACTGGGATTTTCTGACTCCACGGGCAGATATTTTTCTTATTTTTAAGCTTGGATCAATCCGTTTTTATGATTTTATGTATTATTTTTATATAATTGTGCTGGGACTGTCAAGAGATTCAAATTTTTAATGTAATTAATTACATGAGGCAATTAATTAATTGAATTAACTGCACATGATTGAGAAATTACCCCCCCCCCCCCCCAACATCATCATTGTGTTAGATGAGAAAATAATTGAAAAGACATAATAAAAAGTTAATATTTTCAACATAGAATTATTCCATATAAACTTTCTCAGGTTAAAATGTGTCCATGATGTTTTTTCAGACGCTGCATCTGAAATGGCATTTATGAATTGATTTATAGACTGTTTAATGCAGCTCAGAGGTCATGAATATGAATGAAAAATCAAATAAATATGAAAGTAAAACCACCTGTCGACAATTACTGTCTTAATGACCGAGTCATTGAATCATTCATTCAACCGGCTGATTCATTCAGGAACGAAGCTGGTGACCGTCTTTAAAAACGAGTCAATGAATCAGTGACTCACTTGAATCGTTAAAAACAACAGATTCATTCAGTAGTGAAACACCGCTGTGTTTCTCAGAGTCGCACAACAGCTCTGCTCTGGCTTTGATTGGAGCCATGTTCTCTAAAAAATGCTGGGTTAAAAACAACTCAAGTTGGGTTGAAAATGGACAAACGTGGACAACGATTGGGTTGTTTTGACCCAGCGATTGGGTTATTCTTACCCAGCGATTGGGTTGTTTTGACCCAGCGATTGGGTTATTCTGACCCAGCGATTGGGTTGTTTTGACCCAGCGATTGGGTTATTCTGACCCAGCGATTGGGTTATTCTTACCCAGCGATTGGGTGGTTTTGACCCAGCGATTGGGTTCTTCTGACCCAGCGATTGGGTTGTTTTGACCCAGCGATTGGGTTGTTTTGACCGAGCGATTGGGTTGTTCTGACCCAGCGATTGGGTTGTTTTAACCCAGCGATTGGGTTATTCTGACCCAGCGATTGGGTTATTCTTACCCAGCGATTGGGTGGTTTTGACCCAGCGATTGGGTTATTCTGACCCAGCGATTGGGTTGTTTTGACCGAGCGATTGGGTTGTTCTGACCCAGCGATTGGGTTGTTTTGACCCAGCGATTGGGTTATTCTGACCCAGCGATTGGGTTATTCTTACCCAGCGATTGGGTGGTTTTGACCCAGCGATTGGGTTGTTTTGACCGAGCGATTGGGTTGTTCTGACCCAGCGATTGGGTTGTTTTAACCCAGCGATTGGGTTATTCTGACCCAGCGATTGGGTTGTTTTGACCCAGCGATTGGGTTCTTCTGACCCAGCGATTGGGTTGTTTTGACCCAGCGATTGGGTTGTTTTGACCGAGCGATTGGGTTGTTCTGACCCAGCGATTGGGTTGTTTTAACCCAGCGATTGGGTTATTCTGACCCAGCGATTGGGTTGTTTTGACCCAGCGATTGGGTTCTTCTGACCCAGCGATTGGGTTGTTTTGACCCAGCGATTGGGTTGTTTTGACCGTGCGATTGGGTTGTTCTGACCCAGCGATTGGGTTGTTTTGACCCAGCGATTGGGTTATTCTGACCCAGCGATTGGGTTATTCTGACCCAGCGATTGGGTTATTCTGACCCAGCGATTGGGTTATTCTTACCCAGCGATTGGGTTGTTTTGACCCAGCGATTGGGTTCTTCTGACCCAGCGATTGGGTTGTTTTGACCCAGCGATTGGGTTGTTTTGACCCAGCTATTGGGTTATTCTGACCCAGCGATTGGGTTGATTTGACCCAGCGATTGGGTTATTCTGACCCAGCGATTGGGTTATTCTGACCCAGCGATTGGGTTATTCTTACCCAGCGATTGGGTTGTTTTGACCCAGCGATGTTTGATGGGTAGGTTTTATGTAACTCACCTATTTTGGCTTCGTTTTAATCCAGACATATAGTGATTTTTAAACAATAGTTGAGTTAAACAAAACTACCCATCACACATTGCTGGGTTCGTCCATTTTCAACCCAATTTGGGTTGTTTTTAACCCAGTATTATTAAAGTGTGTGTCTAAAATGTATAAAATCAATATCACATTTCCAATTGTGCAGATATTTGGGGGGAAAACAGCACTCTTCTTCGTGTTATATTGCTAAAATTATAAGACAAAATATCTCATATGTTCTAAAGGCTTCATGTTCATCACTAAACTACAATGTAAGATGAATACAGCATTAAAAGTGTTAATTTTTCCATAATTATTCACACTGAATTAATATGTAAATTTGTTCAGTAAATAGTTTTTGTCGTGAATTAGACGGCACGAAAGCTTCGCTCCAGACCGAGGCTCATGTTGGCTTCAGCTTCAGCACATATAAACATTTACTCTCTTTGTTTCAGCACCATCACTCATATTGAACTGATGTTATCACAGATCCTGTTCTCCATCAGATACAAACATCAGATGAATCATAGATGGACAGCATGAACTCACTACAACATTAACAGATTCCAAGGAATCCTGGGAAATCCCCGTGGAGCTGATGGAGCAATTGTGTCCTTATTTCTTGCTTTTGTGAGTCTGTAGCAGAATTGTGAGTCATGAACCGTGAGACATAATCTCTCAATCAAAAAAGGTAATTCCAACTTTTCATCTTGCAATTCTTACTTTGTTTTCGATTTGTATCTCGTAATTCAGATTTTATAACCTGCAATTGTGAGATTAAGTTGCAATTTCCTTTTTTATTTTTAATTCCATGAACGAGCTTCCATTATTCCCAGCACAAAAATTGTTCTAGGATTTACTTTGAAACCATTTTCATTCAAAAATTGCTGGTAAATTTCACAAATAATTAGGAAGAAAGGACAAGTGTAAACTGAAATAAATTTTGTAGATTTACAGATTTACAATTTCCAGAGCAGATTTATAAACAGATGCTTTTCCCCCCTTTTATATCTATTATTGATTATGTCATTTCTAAATATTGTGAATCTCTGAATGTACTTCTATCTCAGAGTCAGTCAGATCCGAATCGCTCCTCTGCTCCTCCGGTGGACGATGATGATGATGATGAGGATGATGATGATGTGCAGGAGAGCCTCAGATCGGAGTGTGAGGCGCGACTGAATCAACATGATGAAGATGATTTAGAATGTAAACTCGTTGAAGCGCGTCTGATCTCGTCCTGATATCTCTGTTAGCGTGGCTAAACATTTTTCTTCCTTTTTTTGAAAAGCATCAATAAACGGAGTTAAACTGAAGCTGGTAAGAGCCAAAACGCCTCTAAAACCAGAAATCTTCTGTCGACTGTCTCGTTTCCTCCTCAGGATGAATCTCTGTTTAAAGTGTCTGTCAGCTTTACTCTGCAGCGCTTCAAGTCAGTTTCACAGTAAAAAAACAGGAAATAACAGGAACAATGATGCAAACCTCATGCTGTAAAGCAGAAAACAGTAGATTCAACATTCAGATTAAAGATGAAAATGAACAAACCCAGTGACTGGGTTGTTTTTTACTCCACTATTGGATTGTTTTAACCCAGCGGTTGGGTTAAATGTTCGCTGGGTAGTTAAACTATTGTTTAAAAATGACTGTACTTCTTTCTTAAAATGAACCCAAGCGTTAGAAATGAACATTTATTAACCCTTTACACCCTCAGGGTATTTTCAGAGTTCTTTTTCTGAGTGACACACAAAAAAGTAGAGACTCCAAAAGAGAGTCAAAAGGTGGGTATCGTTTGAAAGGAATTTTTTTTTTTTTAATTTGGACATTCGTATGCTGAGAAACAGCAAATAAACAGCCCCCCCCCCAAAAAAATTGGAAAAAAAATGAAAAAAAAAATTCATATATTTAAATTTAAAAAGGAATTAAAAATGAAGAAAATATGGTTCATTCTTTTTTTGTGATGTTCCTCTATATGTGAGCTGTATCTGGCTCAAATTTCGACGTGATCAGATAAAGTTTTCAAAAGTTTTTGGAACAAATTTAAAATTTAAAATCTTATTTTTGACATGCACCGAAATAATGATTCATAACTTCAAATCTCTTACAAGGAGAGTCAAAAGGTGGGTATCATCTGAAACGTAAGCTTTCACTCTTTTAAATAAAAAATAAACAAATTAAATTCGGACAATGTCTTGCTGAGAAATCGCTGAAAAAATACAAAAAAAATTAAAGTTTGCTCATTTCATATTTCAAATATTTCATATCTGACATGCAATAACTCAGAAATGAAATGAGGTAGGAGGAACATTCTTTTTTGGGGATGTTCCTCTACATGAGACCTGTATCTGGATCTCCAATTTGTGGTGAGTCTTTGTTATTTCATTATAATGAATAATAACTAAACAATAAACATGAATTCAATGGCTTATTAAGAAATGTTCACGTTTTGATTATTAGTGCCTCTTGTGATTATGCGTCTGATTTTTAATGTCCAACCCAACTTGGGTTGTTTTTAACCCAGCCTGAAGCTCTGGAGAACACGTGATGTCAAATCAATCATATTTCCGAATATTAAGAGTCTTTTGATTGATCTGTCGTTTCCCCCGAGCGAGGAAGTCAGCGGTCAGTGTCCAGCAGAGGCGGTGACGCGTCGCGGCGGGTCAGCGGCGGTCAGTGGTGTGGCTGAGGGCGTCGGGGAGGTTATATGAGGCGGGGCGGTCAGGCAGCACCACAGCAGGACTGACCGCTCCTGGACGATGAGCTGAGAGTTTAGTGGAGTCCCGCGCAACATGGACGCGAACAGCAGCGCGACGCGCAGGATGGAGCCCCGGATCCCCACCATTCCCGCGATCATGTTCATTTTCGGGGTCATCAGTAACCTGATCGCCATCGTCGTGCTCTGCAAGTCCAGGCGCGAGCAGAAGGAGACCACCTTCTACACGCTGGTCTGCGGGCTGGCGGTCACGGATCTCCTGGGCACCGTCCTCGCCAGTCCGGTGACCATCGCCACCTACGTGAAGGGCGCGTGGCCCGACGGAGACCCGCTGTGCCAGTACTTCGGGTTCGTCCTGCTCTTCTTCTCCCTGGCAGGGCTGAGCATCATCTGCGCCATGTCCATCGAGAGGTACATCGCCATCAATCACGCGTATCTCTACAACGATTACGCGGACAAGAAACTCGCGGGAGTGACGCTGCTCGCCATTTACGCGTCCAACATCCTGTTCTGCGCGCTCCCGAGCGCGGGCTTCGGAGAGGTGAAGATGCAGTACCCGCGAACCTGGTGCTTCATCGACTGGAGGACGAACGTCAGCGCGCACGCCGCGTTCTCGTACATGTACGCGGGCTGCAGCTCGCTCCTGATCCTGGTGACGGTCATCTGTAACGTGCTGGTGTGCGGCGCGCTCATCCGCATGCACCGGAGGTTCGTCCGCCGCACGTCTCTCGGCACTGACCCGGGCAGGGCGTCCGACCCCGGCAGGACCCGCAGCTTCGGCCGCCTGGCTGGCGCTGAGATCCAGATGGTCATTCTGCTCATCGCCACCTCCGCGGTCGTGCTCATTTGCTCCATTCCGCTCGTTGTAAGCGCTCGGACGGCATTGTGTCCGCTTTATCTCTCCGCCGCAGATACGAGCCTCTTATCTGCCACACGAGAACTTTCTCACGATCTGCTGCTGATTTTGCCTCGGGTTCATTTCTCTGCATTGTTCTGCAGATGAGAATGGATCGCAGAGGCTCGGGATAAACTGTTAAAGGCCTCGGGTCACGGGGTCACGGGGTCACCTCAGCTTTACTGCTGCAGTTCAGGATTGGACGCAGGAGGAGATGACAAGCTGGTTTTCACAGCGATGCAAGACAGGAACCTCTCAGTGAGCAGCAGAAGAACACTAAAATACTGCGCTAAAAACAACCCAACTGAACGTTTGACCCAACCTGCTGGGTACTTTTATTTCACTCAACTATTGTTTAAAAATGACTCAATTTCCTGCTTGAAATCAACCCAAAGGACATTGGAAATGAACTTTTATTAATGCGTTAAATGAATAAAACAATAGCATTTATTAAATTGCTCATTGATAAAATGTTCACCTTTTCATTGTTATTGTTTCTTCTAGAACAAAAACATATTTTGGGTGTGTTTCAAGTCAGACACAGTCATTTTAAACAATAGTTGAGTTAAATAAAACTACCCAGCAGGTTGGGTCAAACACGGATGTTGAAGGTTTGGCACTGAAGAATCTTTAACTCAGAACACTGAATGCTGGGTTGTTTCAACCCAAATTTGGGTCAAATATGGACAAACTAAAAAATCTATTTAAAATATTAACCCAGCAGCTGCACATCTGACCCAAATTTGAGTTGAAACAAGCAAAGTTGTTTTATCTAGTGAGATGAAAGCATGTTCTTCACAGGAAGAGTTTGTGAGATCTGAAGCGCTTCTTCTGCAGCTTCACTGTGAAAATCAGCCGTTCATCTGAAAGAGTTTGTCAAGAAAAGAAAAAAGTACAGAGAAAAAGATTTTAGAAACGACCCTCACCAAACTAAATATGAACAAAGATCTGCTGTAAAATGTCAGTTGGGTTTAATGTTCATATTTCATTTGTATGGAACTAAAAACAGAGCGTTGAATCCTGACGTTTATCCACTGAAGCGAGTCGGTTCAGACCCGACGCCTCACTATAAAACACTCCCAGAATTATGAGTATTTAATGAGTTTTATGGTAAAGTTGTTGAATTGCACATTTATGACTAAACCGGATTCACTTATTATATCATAACTTTTATTTGTTGCTTATGTTTGAATGTTCACATACAAACCGATTTCATGTTTTATTTGTCAAACTCACTGAAAATCCATGTGGCTTTTTTCAGGTCCAGGTGTTTCTCAACCAGCTTTATAAGACGCCGGTGGAGAAAAGGCTGGACAGAAACCCAGATCTGCTGGCCATCCGATTCGCCTCCACCAACCCCATTCTGGACCCCTGGATCTACATCCTGCTGCGTAAGGCGGTGCTGTCCAAACTCATGGAGAACATCAGGTGTCTCTTCTGCAAGCCGGAGTCTCAGAGAGCGGCGGAGCCGGGCAGCGCCGCGGACGGAGCGCGGGTGTCCTCCGGCATCTCCAGAGACTCTCCGTCCGCCGTGTCTGGAGAACTGAAGGAGGTCACGAGCTCCTCGCAGACGGTTCTGTATCCGCCCGAAGCTCCGGACACCTGTCAGTCAAACCCGTGTTTATCCCAAGCTTCCTCTGAATCTTCCGATCGGAACAGTTTAGACAGTCGGTCGAAAGAGCCGAGCTTACAAATGACTATAACCAACGAGACTCTCCAGGAGAAGAGGATTTAACGAGCGGATCTCAACGCCCGACTCTTTATTTATTCGAGCCAACCGTCCGTCCGTCAGCAGCAAAGCGACTCTCTCCGTCTCTTAAAATAAAGGCTCTTTATCGGCATTGATGGTTCCATCCGTACAGAACAGGTTCTTGATCGTGGAAACATGTTCTTCTGATTATTAACACGTTCTTCACAATGAAGTTTTTTTGTTTTTGTTTTTTTTTTTTGCAGCGACACCAGAGGAGAACCTCAGAACCATTTCTTTACTTACTACACTCTAAAAATACTGGGTTAAAAAACAACCCAAGTTGGGTTGAAAATGGACAAACCTGGTGGTTTGGGTAAATGTTTGACCTGCTAGGTTGGTTTATTTAACTCAACTATTGATTAAAAATGACTGTATTTCTCACTTAGAAAGATTGGAAATAAACATCAATAAGTTTAATAAATAATAATGAAACAATAACCATTTATTAAATTGCTTATTAATAAATGTTCACATTTTGATTATTATTGTTTCCTCTAGTAATTATGAATCTGATTTTTAATTTCCAACATATTTTGGGTTCATTTTAATCCAGACATACAGTCATTTTTAAACAATGGTTGAGTTCAATAAAACTACCCAGCAAACCTTTAACCCAACCGCTGGGTTAAAACAACCTAATCACAGGGTTTGACCCTTTTTAACCCAGCTTAGGTTTTTAACCCAGCATTTTTTAGAGTGTATGCCTTATTTTCAGGGAGTTTAAGGTGAAAGTGCTTCAGAAACCCTGTTTCGGAGCTTCTCCGGACGGTTGTTTGGATCAGTCCAGTCGGGTCTGACCGTCTCTCCGCTGCACACTGTACATGTGTTTGTTTTTCCAGAAGAGTTCAAATCCGTCATATCAAGATCAACAAAAATCGAGCCCTGCAGGAAATAACCTAGTTACGATGTTTTCATAAAAACCTTTCCAGTTTCTCAGTGTGTCCTGCTTCCCAAACAGCAGATAAATAAACATCACGGCGAGAGACGCTCGTCACCTGATCAGATGAAGACATCACCCACACGTCTGGACCTTCTCCTCGCTCAGAACGTTTTCAGTGTTTTCAAATCTTTCTTGGGTTAGTGAATCTTAAGAAAACATTCCAGTTGTTACTTTTGATCGTTAAACATTCTAAAGCAAATAGTAACATTTAAACATTATGGGAATGTTACTTTTCACTGTCATTGGAACATTCTGAGTAACAACATTTGAAAAACGTTAGATGAACGTTCCCTGTTAGTTGACAAAATCAGAGAACTTGAGAAGCAGGGTTGATGACTGGAAAGATTCCTCTGAGAACGATGGAAGGTTTTGATTAATAAAGCTGCTCTGTGATTTGTTGTTTTTGGTCATAATGACACTCAGTGTCTGTGTTCGTTACTGCCCCTTTTTCCACTCAGTCTCGCCGTTGTTTTAGGCTCAGACTGTAAGACAACAGAGAAGACTTCTGATCGAAAGTGATCGAGTTCAGAGTGAGAATCAGCAGACGTCTGTCACACACTCACACACACTCACACACACACACTCACACTCACACACACACACACACAGCTTCAGGCCAGGAATCTGCCAACCTCCGTGTCCTCCTGATCCTTTAATAAACATTCTTTACACTCAGGATACGGATGTTGTTTACAGGCTTCTTAACCCATGAGATGAAACTGTTCCCATGAAATGTTCACTAATTATACTTAATCTTTGTTTAGAATCAGTCAGACCACAGCAAATATGACCACTGCTCTGTCCGGCGGACCTGTGTTCATACAGCAGATACAGTGTTGATTACATAATACTCAAGCTCAGTATTTAATTATAATAAGGTTACAAAATACAGTTAGAAGAAATGTTTTTGGCTCCCCAAAGAAGAGATCACAAAACAATAACCATAATCAACATTTGATGAATGGCACTGTTCTACGTAACGTTTTTTGTTCAAAATTTAAAAAAAGAAATAAACAGTGAGTAAATACGTCATCAATTCTTCTCTCAAAACGTGTTTTTGTCCTCCCCTGATTCACTGTAACTCTATTATAAGTGTTTATATTCTAGAGCTGACGGGACGGTTTTGGCGGGAAATCGCGTGCACTCGTCACTCGTGTGTCGTCATATCCGTCAATAGAGAGCAGTAGCTCCGGTCACTTTGGCGCCGGTCAGTAAATCTCCGCGAATCAGCCGTTTAAACAAACGCCGAACAAGAGAAAAGAAACGAGACAGAGATCGATATAAAAGCTCAATCCACATCGAGATGAAGAGAACTGATGTTGTTTTCGTGACTCAACAGGTGAGTGAGGTGTTTATTGCACAGATAATCACATGTGTGTCTCTGACAGAGTTCACTGGAGAGCATTATCTGTCGTGAAGCTCATTTACCGGCTCTATTGATGGGTTTTTTTAAAGCGAGTCTGGAGATCCTTTCCATCTCAACGGATCATCTCTTAAACCTACTGAATGTTTGATGAGCAGAAGCATCATCTCTCTTTCTGCCTTTAGCTCGAAACAAGAACTATATTCCTCGCGCAGTCAGAGCCGAAGCACAACCTTCCTTCATGCAGTTTTATTTTCAACCGCTAGAGGACGGAAAGTTTCATGTCAGACCTTTAATTACTAAAATAAACAGGAACAATATCTCTTAGATAATATGTCTGTGTTCAGCTATATTTTATTAAAAAATGTTGAATCAAGTTATTCTTGTGGTGTTTTTGCGCACAGAAAGTGTTCTGGTCTCTTGAAGCACTGCATCACGTGACTGTTTTCACCATGTCTTTACTTCCTTTCTGGAGCTTGAAAGTGTTGATCATATTGATCTGTGGACGAGTCACGAAGCTCATCAAAAACATCTTCATGTGTGTCTGAAGATGAACGAAGGTGTGGAACCACACGAGGGAGAGGAACTCCTGACTGAAATCTCAGTTTCACCTGAACGAACCCTTTATTTAATGACTATCTTGTGATTTCCAGTTGTTTAAAAGCTCTTGAAGATGTTCGTCCTGCTGGAATCATGTTCTTGTTTGTTTTTAAAGTCTCTTCGTCATCAGCGCTGTTTATATTATTATCCTGACGGATTAATACAGTAAATAATCATGAGTGTCGATGGAAAACTCGTTCCCATCGTCTGAAGACGCTGAAGTTTATGGTTTATTTGATGTTCTTGTGTTTCAGAACGAGCCCGATGGACCAGAAACCCGTCCTGAGCGTCGACAGTCATGTGACCGTGACCTGAGCGAGTGTCTCCATCATCTGGACACCAGCGAGAATAAATGATGGTTCAGACCTTCACTCACTTCCTCTTTGAGATTTTAGTTTTTACTCATTAAATGTAATTTTATTCCTGTTTAGCTGCACATTTTCATCCCATCATAATATTCATCAAATATTAAACGTGCAGTTTTTAAAGATCGTCACCGATCAGGTCGTGTTTGAGGCGAATGAGATGAAATATTCTCGCTGACTTTTGTTCCGTTTCAAACTGAACGTGTTTTCATTTCTAATCATTTTACATGTTTAAGATGAGAACGACATCATCCTGCAGGAAGTGATGTCATGAACCGGAGGAAGCGGACGTCAGTAAGTGTCATCGGGGATGTTGATCCCGTTCAGTCGATCCGCTCGGATCCGTTTGATCAATATTTCAAAAATGAGCTTCAGGGGGATTTTCTTTATTTCCATCCTGTTCATTTTTCGTACCATTAATACAGAGTATTATTGTATTTATTGATATTTTTAATAAGTTTTTATTTTCTGTTTTCATACTAATTTTAGTTTTAGTACTTTTTTTTTTTTTTTTTGTGTTTTAGATTTTATTATTTTTTAGTTATTTTCAGCTTTAGTTCTAGAAATATTAGTAATTCAACAACTAACTGAATGTTGTTTATATTTCATTTTATTTATGTAATATTTATATTAATTCCATTAACATGCATGCTTTTAAATATTTTTAAGTATCTAAGATTGAGTGTTATTTTACTCTCAATATGGAATTTATTAATATCTCGAATAATTTATTTTTATATTTTGTTACTTGCATTTGAAGTTTTAGTCATTTTTTGCTAAATTCTATTTAATTTAAGACTTTTGTATTCCAGCTTTAGTTCTAGTAATATTAATTTTTTTAAACTAAACACGAATTATAAATGTGGCCTTCGAGTAATAAAATAAAACATTTTATGGACTTTAGTCTTAATAAAATGTAACCGTCTATCTTTATAAATTCTGTTTTCATTGTATATTATTTTTAATCTCAGGTTTAGTTCTTGTAAGATCAGTGGGACATGAGAATGAGGGCTCGGCCGCTGAAGGATTTCAGTTGAGAGTGTTGGAGTGTGTGTCCACGCGAGCGGCTCTGTGTTTGAGTTCACCGGTGCGTGTCCGTCTTGTTTACTCTGCTCTCAGTCACATGATGATGGCGTGTGTCATGTTCAACGAGACGCCGGTCATCAGAGAAAGGGAAGCCCTGCGCGGGGTCCGGCTCTTCTGGCAGCTCCGGCGATCATCACGGGTCAGCCTCGTCGTCTTTCACCTGGACACTCACAGTCAACAGTTAAAGTTACACCGTAGTAAATAAATTAAAGATGCCCTCGAAGGAGAAAAAAACACGGCAGGCACAGGAAACCGAAGAAGACGAGGACGATGACGGAGAGGAGAAGAAATCAAAGTCGAGAAGGAAAGGTAAGATCAGCGGTCCAGATTGTGCCACAGAGAAGAAACAGAAACACACTGAGGACACCGAGTCGGTCAGCGACGCATCCCAGGTGAGGAAGAGCCGCAGAGGGACCGAGAAGAAGAAGAAGAAAAGCTCCAAACCGACGGACGAGGAGGTGAAGAGCAGCAGCGAGGAAGATGAACACAAACGCAA
>CM074288.1:24641781-24659281 GCA_037194245.1 Opsariichthys bidens
ATATTTTTATGTGCGCTACTGGTCAGAAGTTTGGAATAATTACATTTTTTTTTAAATGTTTTTAAAAGAGTCTCTTCTGCTCAGCAAGGCTGTTTATTTGATCAAAAATGCATTAAAAATTGTGAAATATTATTCCAGTGTAAATCATCAGTTTTCTGTGTGAATATACAGTACAGTGTCATTTATTCCTGAATGTTCAGCATCATTCCTGCAGTCTTCAGAGTCACATGATCCTTCACAAATCACTCTGATAGGATGATCAACAATTATTATGGGCATCCTGAGATAAAACAGAAATTCAAATGGAAAGTAATTCATTTATTTAAAGGGGTGGTTGATTATGATTTGACTTTTGTAACTTCAGTCAGTGTGTGATGTTGATGTTTGAGCAGAAACACCATCTGTGACGTTACGACACTCAACGTTCAGTGAATAGAGAGATATTTTCTTTCACAGAAATATATTTTTAAACGGCTGGTACGAACTACAACGAGCTTCTTCCTGGGCTAGTGACATCACAAACCCTACAATTTGCATAAACCCCGCCCCTGAGAACACACATCAAAGGGGGCGGGGCCATGTCGGGCTGCTTTAGAGTTGTTGTCGTCGAGTGTTGTTGACGCCGTCATTTTACGCCACAAACGAGGGTCGATTCGAGGAAGAAAGATGAACGTGAGTTGATCAACTCCACAGCAACGACATCAATTTATCCACGAACCGTTCAGAAACGTCTCCATCCGTTTGAACACTTTCCTCATTTTGTCTGCGTGAGATTCTCCAGCTTTGTTGTTGTTGAGCTGTTGAAGCTCCGCCCTCTTCTGGAGCAGCAGCTCATTTGCATTTAAAGGGACGCGCACAAAAACGGCGTGTTTTTGCTCACAGCCAAATAGAGGCGAATTTGACGAGCGATAATAAATGATCTTGAGCTGAAACTTCACTGGAGACTCCAGAGACTGAGATCACATCTAGTGAAATGGGTGTTATCGGTGCCCTGTCATTTAATGTGTCATTTAAAGTATAAACTTCTTTCCTTTTTATAAAATATCTGTACCTTATTTTTGAATGGTGGTGTCGAATGATTCGCACAGAAATATAACTGAGAACGCTGGTATACAGAGGCTATATGTTTGTTTCCCAAAGGCGAGAGAAGACTCGACAATGATAAAAACAACTTTGAGAGAGGAACCGAAGACAAGTTCACCATAGAGGCTCCGAATCTGGGCAGAATCAGGAAAATCACCATCGGACACAACAACAGAGGCTCCTCGGCGGGATGGTTTGTGGAGAAGGTGAGACATAGTAAATGTGTGTAAAATGGTGCATATATTAATCAGAACGCTCCTCTCTACAGAGATATTTCTCTAACGACCGAATGAATGATCATCGAGTGGCTTTTCTGAAGCAAATGTGACGTTCTCGATCGATGACGTGAGGCGTGATCAGGTCATGTGTTTCTGGTAGTGAAGAGGAAGAGATGATGCTGTCAGCACACATTAAAGAGGCACAAACGCATTTCTTGCTTAAATTTCCTGATAAAACTGGCAGGACTTGAAGGCCAAGACTTCAATCGCTGCCGTGAGCTGAGGGATTTGGGCCGTAGTGGATCGGTTGCATCCGCTCCACCTCACATGGCATCTCTCAGGATGAGGTCATTCTCGTCACCTTATCCACGCTGAAAGGAAACACCACACTACTCCACAGGATTGGCTTTCCTCTGATGAGAGCCTCAGCCTGCTGATGGATAGATATGCGCATAGATTGTTCACACCGACACCATATATCACTGGACTGAAACCCGTGCCGCCTTTATTTCAGGTCATACTGGATGATTTGGGAAACAAAGCCGTGTACGAGTTTCCCATCAACCGCTGGTTCGCCATCGATGAAGATGATGGAAAGATACAGAGAGATGTTCTGGTTGGAGGAAGTCAACCCACCGGTAAAAATCTCCAAAAACGGACACCAGCGTCACATAATGAGTGTGTAGTTAGTGTAATGTTGACAAAAAAATCTGAAATATTTTTGTAATGTGAATCATCCGTTTTCTGTGTGAATATACAGTACAGTGTCATTTATATCCAGTGATCAAAGCTGAATTTTTTAGCAGTCTTCAGAGTCACATGATCTTCAGAAATCATTCTATGATATGATGATCAACAGACATTTATGATTATTATCAGTGTTGGACACGGGTCATATTGTGTGAAAACTGTCATGTATTAACATTCAAGAATTTGGGATAAATACGATTTAAAATTAAAATAAAAAAATAATATTTTTCAAGGATGAATTAAATTGATCAAAAGTGACATTTATAATGTTACAAAAGATTCTGTTTCAAATGAATGCTGAACTTTATATTCATCAAAGAATCATGAAACATAAAATGTGTCACAGTTTCCTGAAAATATGAACTTCTGGAGTAATGATGCTGAAAATTCAGCTTTGATCACTGATTAATAATCTAATGATCTCTTTTAGCAAGTGTTTTATTTTATTATTATTTTTTACAATTGTTTATTTTAATTTAATATAAATTATATTTGACTGTTTATTCACATAGAAAACTGATGATTTAATTTACAAAAATATTTCACATTTTCTTACAGTATTTTTGATGAAATAAATGCAGAAGAGGCTTCTTTGAAAAATCTTCCAGTCCGAATATCTAAAAAATTCTTAAATCCTGATGATTTTACTAGACAACTAAAATGACATTAGATCATTTTTTTTTTTTTTTTGCTTTCTGGAAAAAAATCTAAATAAAGTGAAGTTTTGCTTTAAACAAACTAAATGATCTTCTAAATCTTGTTTCTTGTTTTTCTTACACCATTTCTTTCTGATTTATTTTCCAGAAGAAATCTGTCATTTTTCATGTCTAGTAAAATCTTCTGGATGTTTATATATTTAGACTGGAAGCATGACAAGCTCCTCTGTCTCCTCAGGGATCGTGTACAACGTTCAGGTGGTGACGGGGAACATCAGAGGAGCCGGAACCAACTCCAAAATCCACATGATCATGCACGGCTCCAAAGGCCTGAAGAACAGCGGCAAGATCTTCCTGGAGGGAGGAAAGTTCGAGCGCGGCCTCACCGACATCTTCAACGTGGAGATCGCGGCGCTGCTCAGTCCGCTCAGCCGCGTCACCATCGGTCACGATAACGGCGGGGTCAGCGCCGGCTGGTACTGCGACAAGGTGGAGCCTCGGAGACAAACCGCCCCTTCTCCTTTCAGAAACCGTGAAATCTAGTGGTTTAAATCCCGAACCGGTTCCGTTGCAGGTGGTGGTGTTCTGTCCGTTCACCGGCATCGAGCAGACGTTCCCCTGCTCCAAGTGGCTGGATGAGAACGAGGGCGACGGGATCATCGAGAGAGAGCTCTATGAGATGGTGTCGCTCCGGCAAAAGAGGCAGAAAAGTGAGTATGAGAGCGAGAGAGACTGAGAGAGAGACAGAGACAGAGACTGAGAGACTGAGAGAGAGAGAGAGACAGAGAGAGAGAGAGACTGAGAGAGAGAGACTGAGAGAGTGAGACTGAGAGTGAGACTGAGAGTGAGACTGAGAGTGAGAGACTGAGAGAGAGAGACTGAGAGAGAGAGAGACTGAGAGAGAGAGAGACTGAGAGAGAGAGACTGAGAGAGAGTGAGACTGAGAGAGAGAGACTGAGAGAGAGAGACTGAGAGAGAGAGAGACTGAGAGAGAGAGACTGAGAGAGAGAGAGACTGAGAGAGAGAGAGACTGAGAGAGTGAGACTGAGAGTGAGACTGAGAGTGAGACTGAGAGTGAGAGACTGAGAGAGAGAGACTGAGAGAGAGAGAGACTGAGAGAGAGAGAGACTGAGAGAGAGAGAGACTGAGAGAGAGAGACTGAGAGAGAGAGACTGAGAGAGAGAGACTGAGAGAGAGACAGAGAGAGAGAGATTGAGACTGAGAGAGAGAGATTGAGACTGAGAGAGAGAGAGAGAGACAGACAGAGAGAGAGACAGAGAGAGAGACAGAGAGAGAGACAGAGAGAGAGACAGAGAGAGAGAGAGAGAGAGAGAGACTGAGAGAGAGAGAGAGAGACAGAGAGAGAGACTGAGAGAGAGACTGAGAGAGAGAGACTGAGAGAGAGAGACTGTGAGAGTGAGAGACAGACAGACAGACAGACGTTAAACGTTCTCCTGCTCCTCAGAACATCCCTGGTCCCTCTGGATTTGGACGTCGGATCTTCCCGGCGCAGGAACGGACGCCTCCATCTTGCTCCAGATATACGGCGAGAAGGGCAAGTCCGACGAGACGAAACTCGACAACAAAACCGACAACTTCGAGCAGGGCCAGCTGGACAAGTTCATGGTGAACCTGCATGAAACTGTGCATGTGTTGTGAAGTCCAGAACAATGTCCTGAACACTTTTTTGAATATTAGTTTAAACATTTTAAGATTTTATACGATTAGCCATTTTTACTCCATCATGGATGAATGCATTTCAATTTAAAATGAGGTAAAATTAGAAATATTTTCTTGCGTCAGTGTTTTTTATTTATATATTTTATATTTAGTATATTTTGTTTTAATATATAAACATTAAATATTTTATTTAATATAATGTTAGCTTTTGTCTTCTAGTCAGTCAGTGTTTCCTAGAGCTTCAAACCACAACCAACAAACGATTTCTTTTCTAACTGATCCAACAATTAAAACTCCACCAACTCACCTAGAACACGCTAACAATGTGTGCTAAAATGATAGCGATGTGCTAATTTATGCTAGAAACAGGTTATCAGTGTTTAATCATTCCAACTCCATGTTAAAACATGTTAGCTTCATGCTAATAAATGCTAAAACATGTTAGCTTTATGTTAATGTTAAAACATGGTAGCTTCATGTTAAAACGTTAGCTTCATGCTAAAACGTTAGCTTCGTGTTAAAACATGTTAGCTTTGTGCTAAAACATGTTTCCTTCATGTTAAAACACCTTAGCTTCGTGCTAAAACCTTAGCTTTGTGCTAAAACCTTAGCTTCGTGCTAATAAATGCTAAAACATGTTAGCTTTATGTTAAAGTTAAAACATGGTAGCTTCATGTTAAAACGTTAGCTTCATGCTAAAACGTTAGCTTCGTGTTAAAACATGTTAGCTTTGTGCTAAAACATGTTTCCTTCATGTTAAAACACCTTAGCTTCGTGCTAAAACCTTAGCTTTGTGCTAAAACCTTAGCTTCGTGCTAATAAATGCTAAAACATGTTAGCTTTATGTTAAAGTTAAAACATGGTAGCTTCATGTTAAAACGTTAGCTTCATGCTAAAACGTTAGCTTCGTGCTAAAACATGTTAGCTTTGTGTTAAAACATGTTAGCTTTGTGTTAAAACATGTTAGCTTTGTGTTAAAACATGTTAGCTTTGTGCTAAAACATGTTTCCTTCGTGCTAAAACACATTAGCTTCGTGCTAAAACCTTAGCTTCGTGCTAAATGTTAAAACATGTTAGCTTTATGTTAATGTTAAAACATGGTAGCTTCATGTTAAAACGTTAGCTTCATGTTAAAACGTTAGCTTCGTGCTAAAACATGTTAGCTTTGTGTTAAAACATGTTAGCTTTGTGTTAAAACATGTTAGCTTAGTGCTAAAACGTTAGCTTCGTGATAAAACATGTTAGCTTCATGCTAATAAATGTTAAAACATGTTAGCTTTATGTTAATGTTAAAACACGTTAGCTTCATGTTAACATGTTAGCTTCGTGCTAAAACATGTTAGCTTTGTGTTAAAACATGTTAGCTTAGTGCTAAAACGTTAGCTTCGTGATAAAACATGTTAGCTTCATGCTAATAAATGTTAAAACATGTTAGCTTTATGTTAATGTTAAAACATGGTAGCTTCGTGCTAAAACGTTAGCTTCGTGCTAAAACATGTTAGCTTCATGTTAATAAATGCTAAAACATGTTAGCTTTATGTTAATGTTAAAACATGGTAGCTTCATGCTAAAACATGTTTCCTTCATGCTAAAACACATTAGTTTCGTGCTAATAAATGTTAAAACATTTAGCTTTATGTTAAAACATGCTACAACATGCTATATGAACGTGACAACACATAGCAGGAACCACCAAGGCCCCTAGGAACCTCTCAGAGTAACATAGCAACTGCATAGCAACACCCTAACAACCAGTCCCAAGTACCACTGCAAAACCTAGCAACTAGCTGATGTGCTGAATCACGATTGTAGCACTTTTTTTCTTCGGAGTAAAACCTTCAAACTTCAAGCTGTTGTCTGTATTGTTTCTAAGTTTTATTTCAGTTTTAGTTTTTACATCAGAATGAACTAAATGAGAACTATAATCATGTTAGTTCATTATAAAAACCCGCTGGAGAAGGGAAATCATGGGAAATCATGGGAAATCATGGGAAATCATGGGAAATCTGTGGTTTTTCTATATTCCACTTTTTTAATGTGTCTGGAGATGTTCAGATGGACAGGACCGTGATCTGCAGATAATGTCTCGTCAGGTGGAGCTGCCGGATCTCGGGAAGCTGACGAAGCTGAGGATTTGGCACGAGAAGAGGAATCCCTTCGCCGGCTGGCATCTGAGTCGAGTGAGTCCGAGCGCCGGTCAGCGCCGCGGCGAGACGAGACGTCCTCTGAGTCACGCTCTGCTTTGTGTCTCCGCAGATCTCCATCATGAAAACGTTAACCAAGGAAACCTTCAAGTTCCCCTGCGAGCGCTGGCTGGACACGAACGAGGACGATAACGAGGTGGTGCGGGAGCTTCCGGCCACGGGAGCGCTGATCCCGGAGCCGCTGCCGGGTAACTGACGTCCTGATCGCGTGACGTCCATCCGATCGTCGCGTCATGTTCATGTTCGCTCTCGTTCTGTCCCGCAGTCATCAAGTATCGCGTCACCGTGTTCACGGGGAACGTCAGCGGCGGCGGGACGGACGCGCACGTGTTCCTGTGTCTGATCGGAGACCGGGGCGACACGGGCGAACGCGCTTTAGTCAACTGCAAGAACAACGTCAACAAGTTTGAGAAGGGCAACGTCAGTGACCCACGCAGAGTCCTGATTGATTTAAAGGGGTCGTGACCTGTGACGCTTTTCTTTAATGTTGTTTGTGATGTTCTCAAATCTCTTACGAGTGAGCGCTGATTCTGTTTCCTGTTGACGTCAGCCAATCAGAGCAGGGGGGGTTTAAAGGGGCCGCGCGTTGAGGCTCAGAATGAAGGGAAACACATTTATTATCATTATAAATGCTTCTCAAGGACACTGTAAAATAATATATAAAATCCATGTCACGACTCCTTTAATGAATTTTTTATATTTTATTTTGAAGTTTTACTTTTAAATCATTTTAATTTAATTTATTTCATTTCTAGTGCTTTATTATGATTATTTTATTTCAATTTTATGTTTATGATATAGTTTGTTTTTAGTGTTTTATTTTATTTTTATGATTTAATACTTCTTATGTGTTTTATTATGATTGTTTTTGTAAATTTATTGGTAACACTTCATATTTTTAATTTTATATTTGTATGAATTAGTTCATTTTAGTAAATGTTTTATGATGATGGTTTTTATTTATATTTAAATTTGACATTTTTCTGATTTAATATTATTTTCGTAGCAGTTTATCAATCAAAGTTCCTGTAGTTTTTAGGAACATCTAAAGATTCTCAAGATTCATTTACTGGAGCAGAAAAATGACTGAAGATATTAAGACTGGAAAATGAACAAGAACCGATTTCTGCCAGTGGAGTTTTGAGTGCTGATCGTTTTCGGCAGATGTTTGTCAGTTTTCAGGAAACGAGCCTCGATCTCTTCAGTCGTTTTGTGTGTTGATGCGGGACAGCAGTTTTTCAGTCTGCGCTCCTCTGCAGGCGGACGAGTTCATCGTGGAGGCGGTGTCGATCGGGCCGGTGCGGCGGGGTGCGGATCGGGCACGACGGCCGCGGCGGAGGCTGCGGATGGTTCCTGGATAAAGTGCTGATCCGAGAGGAAGGACAGGCCGAGTCTCAGGCCGTGGAGTTCCCGTGTAACAGGTGACGAACGCTCGCATGACCGCTGTGACTCGACCGCATCACTTCCTCACTCCGTCCTTCATCTGCGCAGGTGGTTCGACCGCAACGAAGACGACGGGCAGATCGTTCGGGAGCTGGTGCCGTTCGCGGACGGACAGAGACTCTACAGTGAGATTCCTGCTGTGTTCTTGAAGTTCATGTTTCAGTCATTTATATATATATATTTATATATTTCTGTCATGAGTTCCTCTCCCTCATGTGGTTCCACACCTTCGTTCATCTTCAGTTGTTTTATTTTCACGGTTTTCTTTAATGATTTATTTTTATGATTTATTTCATTTTTAGTAAGTGTCTTTATTCTGCTTTAGTTTATTTTAAAATGATTCATTTCAATTTGACATGTTTATGATTTAATGTTTATTTGTAAGTTTTTAGGATTGTTTTTATTCTTTACATTTACTTTTTTTAGTTCAGTTAATTTTTAGTAAGTGGTTTTTATTTTGTTTATTTTTTATTTTTTTTTATTTTTATTATTGCATTCATTTTTATGAAGTGTCTTATTCTGGCTTATTTTATTTTAAAATGATTTCATTATTATTAAAACCGTTTGCAACGGAGAGCAATCCCAGAATTCCTCGTGTCGTTTCAGACGTCAGCTATCACATCGCGGTGAAGACGGGGAACGTCAGCGGAGGAAGTTCCGACTCCAAAGTGTTTGTGAAGTTCTACGGCGAGAAGGGCGACACCAGCCGGATGATGCTCGTCGTGTCCGACAACAACCTGCGCAACTACTTCGAGACGGGACGGTATGTGGACGTGTTCACCGTCGAAACCGCCGACATCGGCCAGGTGTGTGCGCTCTCCTGCCACTGCTCACACACACATTCTCCCTTTCCTTTAGAGCTGTCTGTGAATGAAGAAGGTCTGAAAGTGCACATTTGGTCTCTTAAAAGAAAGAATCGATTCTGAACTGAAGCGAGTCGTCAGTAATTCAGTCTCACTTCCTGCTGAATCTACATAGGCTTGCAGCTCATTTGCATAATGTCAGCTCATTGGCTGAGCAGCGTCTCTTTGCCCCGCCCTCAATCACTGGAGTTCGTCGGAGACGGGAAGAGTTCGGTTCGTGTGGTTCGTGTCGAGGAGACGCTGAGATCGAGACGGTGAAACTCCAAAAATCAAGAGCCGAGATTCAGATATGATAATGAGCGCTGGCTTCTGACCAATCAGAGCAGAGCAGCTCTCAGGAAGGCGGGGTTTAGAGAGACGAATCTTTGATGGAAGCGTTTCAGACACGGAGAGAAAAGAGCCGAAGCTGCAGTGGATATGATGAGGAGATGACCTTGATGAATGCGAACCTGTTGAAGAAGCTCCATCGTCATCATCATCATCATCATCATCATCATCACTGTCTCTTGTTGAATGCAGATCAACCGGCTCTTGATTGGTCACACGAACGAGGGGATGCGCGCCGGCTGGTTTCTGGACAGCGTTCAGATCATGGTTCCCAATCACGGAAAACACTACATGTTCCCGAGTCACCGCTGGCTGTGCCGAGAAGAGGCTGATGGGAAGACGGAGGTGGAGATTTACCCCAGTGAAATCCTGGACGTTGAACAACGTAAATGCTTCACATTTGATCAGTTTTGTTTTGACATGATATGTAATAGAATTTTACGTTTTATTAATAAATTTAATTTTGATTGTTTTTATTGGTCTGTTTATTTTTAGTTATTATGTGCATTTTATGATGATGATGATGATGATGATGATGGTGCTGTCGGTCTGCAGTGATCAACTACGAGGTGACGGTGGTGACGGGCGACGTGTTCGCCGGCGGCACGAATGCCAACGTTTTCATCCAGATATACGGAGATCAGGGGAAGACGGAGGTGCTGAATCTCGGCAGCAGGTCAAACAACTTCGAACGAGGAACGACGGAGATTTTCAAGGTGACGCTCACTCGTGTGATCTGACAGATCAGAGGATAATAGTCTAATCATCTCTTTTAGCAAGTGTTTTATTTTATTTTTTATTTTTTTTACAATTGTTTATTTTTATTTAATGTTTTTAAAATTTTTAGTAAAGGTTTTATTTGAAAATGAAATAAATAAATAAATTTGATTTTAATTTGATATTTTATGACTTTATTAATCTTTAATCTTAATGTTCTATTTTAAAAAATTATACATTTTTATAATTTCATTCATTTTTAATAAGCTTTTTAGTTTTTAAAATGATTTTACGATTTCATTTTTGTTTTTAATGTTTTATTTTGTTTGTTTTTATTTACTTTTTAAAAGTTTTGATTATGTCATTTTCAGTAAGGGTTTATTTGAAATTTTATTTTAAAACGATTTATTTGAATATATTATATTTTTAAATATATATTTTTATGATATAATTTATTTTTAGTAAGTGATTTAATGTATTTAAAGTGGTTTCTTTTCCTTTCTTATTGATATGATATATTTTTTAATTGGCATTTTTAGATTCATTTTATTTTATAATTATTTATTTTAATTTTACATTTTTTTTAATCAATTAATTTATGGTGTTTTATTTTAATGTATTTAAAAATGGCTTATTTAAATTTCATAGTGATAGGATTACTTTTTTAGGTATTGTTTCATTTTGATTGATTTTATTTCGAAATCATTTGACCTCTTTTTATGATTTAATACTAATGTCTAATCATCATCTTCATCACCTGTTGATCTGTGCGACAGATCGAAGCGAAAGACGTGGGGAAGATCTTCAAGATCCGCATTAGCAACGACGACACGGGCATCGGAGCGGGATGGTACCTGGACCGGGTGGAGATCAAGCGTCTGGTCCTGGCCATGGTGCCCAAAGAGAAGAAAGAAGACAAGAAGAAGAAGAAGAAGAAGAAGAAGGCGGAGGAGGACGAGGAAGAGGAGGGTGGCGAGGAAGAGCTGCGCGAGGTGGTCCTGTCCTACTTATTCCCCTGCGACCGCTGGCTGGCGTCCGACGAGGAGGACGGAGAGATGGTGGTGGAGCTTCTGCCCGAGGACAGCGAGGAGCTGGAGGGTTCGCAGATCCATCAATCAAATCATGGCAAATCCTGTTTCTAAAAGCTTGTTTTAATTATTCATCATGCCTTCTGCCTCAGAAAACACCTATGAGGTCAGCGTCTTCACGGGGAACATGATGGGGGCCGGAAGCGACGCCAACGTTTTCATCAACATCTACGGAGAGAACGGAGACACCGGGGAGCGGCCGCTGAGGAAGTCCAACCATCTGAACAAGTTCGAGCGCGGACAGGTGAGATGAAGCGGTCATGGAAGCCCGGCCACCCGACACCATCCCTCATGTTATTCACAGTAGATGTAGTCGTATAGTCTTTCTCATCTGTTAATGTGAGCCCATCCATTATTCAGCGCACACATCGAATATGCTCCTGCATCACCTCAGACCACATCCACGCTCAGCACGTCAGTGTTCATCAGGGTTCAGACACTGGGCACAACCCTGACTCTCCACTCTCAGAAAAACACACCGGACTAACATACACCCCTTAAAGGGACGGTTCACACACAGATGAATCATTTTCTACCAAACCTGTATGAGTTTCTTTCTTCTGCTGAACATAAAAGAACACAGTCAGCTGTTGGACCCCATTGACTTGCATAGAATGAGAAAGAAAATATGATGGAAGTCAATGGGGACCATTAGTTTTCATTTTTGGGTGACTGTCCCTTTAAGGGTGTGCGAGGACCTTTTGAAAGGATTCATGCGAAAACTGAAAAGATCTATTGATAAAGGCTAAAAAATGTCAAATGTTTGAGAAATTTTGTAATTGTTGTTATTATTACAAAAAAGTTATTTCTGTTGTGTTAGGGGTCGATTTAACCCACATATTTTTATTTTCAAAACCGACTGCACAGATACAAAATGCATTTTAAATGAATAAATATAAACAATCAAAATATAATTAAATCATAAAATCATTTTAAAATAAAAGCAATTTTACTAAAACAATTACTAAAAAGTAGTGTACTTACAGTGACCATTTACACTCTCAGTCAAAAGCTTGGAATAATGAATGATTTTATTATTATTTTTTGAGAGAGTCTCTTCTGCTCATCAAAGCTGCGTTTACTTGATCAACAGTGAAATATTATTCCAGTGTAAAGCATCAGTTTTCTGTGTGAATGTACAGTACAGTGTCATTTATTCCTGAATGTTCAGCATCATTCCTGCAGTCTTCAGAGTCACATGATCCCTCTTCACAAATCACTCTGATGCTCAACAAACATTTATGATTATTATCAGTGTTGAAAACATCATATTTTTCTGGAAACGACAGGATTCTTTGATGAATAGAAAGTTCAGCATTTATTTGAAACAGAATCTTTTTGTAACATTTCTAAATATCTTTACTGTCACTTGATCAATTTAATGCGTCCTTGATGAACAATGAGTTCATTTTTATTTTTTAAAAAGCTTACGCTAAACTTTTCAGCACTGAGAATAATCAGAAGTGCTTCTTGAAGGGATCAGGCCGGAGTTTGTCCGAGAGCGAGAGCGTGTTTGTGGATTGATGTCCGTCTGCTTCAACTAACTTCAGCTCCTGCTGGTGACTCACAGGAGGACTCGTTCTCCATCACCGCCGTGGAACTGGGGCCTCTGAAGAAACTCCGGATCCGTCACGACAACAGCCATCAGTCGGCCTGGTACCTGGACCGGGTGGAGATCGTGGACACTAAAGACGACACCACGTGAGTCAGAGACGGTGGCGATGTGTTGATGAGGCGCTCGCACGTCCCGTCACGACACTCACGCCTGCCTCTTCATCTCGGGTTACGCTGCAGGTATTACTTCCCCTGCAACCGCTGGTTAGCGGTCGACGAAGATGATGGTCAGATCGCCCGAGAGCTCGTTCCTGTGGATGAGGCCTTCATGAGGAAGGACGAGGATGAGGAGGAGTCCGGGGCCACGCTGGGATTGGAGCAGAAAGGTGAACGAAACTGTCAGGATGGTGTCTTTTTTTGCTCTACTAGAACAGGTTGATTATTTTCCTCATTGTGCAGCTCCTCTCTTCTCAGTCTGTCAGTAACGCTCTGTTTACTTCCCGTCTCTCCTTCTGGAAAGCACACTGTGCTCCGATTGGTTTGGGACATGTCCCGCCCCTCACCATAACCGGCAGTTTCAACACTCTACTGACTCAAGCAGGCCCCGCCCCTTTATTCTGCGCATGAATTATTTAAATGAGGAATATTGTGACGTGTTCGCTCCCGGAAGAAAACTCCAGATGTTGGTGTTGGAAAATGAGACAAAAACACTGAGGAGGAACTTTATTTTTACAGTGTGGAATCGTATTTACTGCAAATATAAATGCGGCTGCGAGCAACAGTTACGGGGTTCAAGCATTTAAAGGCCTTTAAGTCATTGCGTAGAAAAGGGTTTTATAAATCATTGACGGAAAAGACCATTTACAGCCAATCCAGGCAATTTGCCAGAGGAAATAAATGGTTTTAAAGCTTTTTAACAGTTATAGCGCCACCTATGGTCCGATCTCCATACAAGTTTACTTGCTTGTTTAGAATCGTAAGTCACGTGTGCTCACCTATTTTCGTGAAGTTTCGAGTTTTCATTTTGGTTTTATTGGCTTTTGGGTATATTTTGCCACGCCCATTTTCTAAACGACCCTGTTATTGCTATTCAAAAATCAACTTCTTTTGATAATTATTGACTTGTAGAGAAATCACTGCGTTCATGCAGTTCTCTGGGAATAGCTCATAAAAGTAGGTTTTTTACATAATCACGAATATATTTAACTGACGGCAGCGGTTATTGGGGCGCAGTTGTTCAGTGTGAGATGTAGTAAATGATATGAATATTGTGTGGATTTGTCTAATAGGTGCTCAGACTTGATTGGCCGCTGGTGGCCATGTTTCTTGAGAGATGCCGACGTCCTCCTCAATCACGGCTCCTTGGATCAAGACACTGCATGGCCATTTTCAAGTCAATCGGACTAATGCTTGCGTCCTTATAGCGTTTTTTTTTCATGTTACAGCGCCACCAAGTGTCCAGTCGCTGGGATTTTTTTACTGTGTCCACAGATTGAGCCCATACACGTGTGTACCAAGTTTGGTGAAAATTTCTCATTCTGTTCAAAAGTTATAGCCAAAGTCGCCCCACCCATTAAGAACGTTTTGGCGTCGCTTCGCGACCGTGAATCAAAAATGTTACACTTTTGATATTCAGACTCTATAGAAGATTTCTGCTCTGCTTTGGTTTCGATCGGGCGAAAAAAAACCTCAGACCGGTTCGCAAAAGTAGGTTTAGATTCTAAATGGCGTAAAATTTCGGTGTAGGAGTGATGAGCAGGTTCATGTTTTTAATCGCTGTAGCGCCACCTATTGGCCAGTCGGGGTCGTACCTTGTCAGTGAGACCCATCATCCGGTCCAGTCTCCAGGCCTGACGGTTTGGTCTGCACGAGCAGCTTTAAATGAAAGAAAATGTAAAAAACCCTTACGATTACAGTAGAGTTTCAGCGCTAAACTCTAATGAATTGTTCGCAGGTTTTTCTCTCAGACAAAGTTTTATTTCTTCTTGTCATTATTTCTTTGTTTGTAGCGATGTCAACAACATACACCCTGAGGATCAAGACCGGAGAGAAGAAACACGCCGGAACAGATGCCAATGTCTTTGCGATCCTGTACGGGGAGAATGACGACACGGGTGAGAACACGCTTCGTTTGAACACGAGCGCTCTTCGTCATCCACTCGTCATTCTCATGCCGTTTCTTGCTTTCTTCACATAAAACGGCCGTTAATCGAACAGGAATCATCAACCTGAAAGCCTCCAAATCACACAAAAACAAGTTTGAGAAGGGACTGATCGACGAGTTCACCGTGGAGGCCGTGGATCTCGGAGAGCTTCAGAAGCTGAGAATCGGTCATGATGACGGAGGTGAGCGACGCGTGTGTTTGAGGTGAACGCACACACACCGCCGTCCTCACCATACATGTTCATTTTTAACGTTATCAGCTGCCCACTAAAATGACAAAAATTTGGTTTCAGATTTATCGGCCAATATATCGATTATTGGCTTTCAAATGTAAAGAATGATCAGTTATCGCAACGGCCAGAATTTTCATGGAGCAGGACTTGAGTGACCGCTGGGATTGAGGCAGGATTCGCTCGACTGCCACTAAAAGCTGCTTGTGGACCGTTAGTGACCCGTCTGGTATTAGTTTGACGGGCAACTTTACAGAAACTGCTCTTAATGGACACTGATACATCAACACACAAACTCTAAGTTTGAGCTCAAAATCCCCACAGATCATTTATTATCGCTTGTCAAATTCACCTCTATTTGTCAGGGCTGTGCTCAGAATATCGATACAGCGATACATCGTCGTGAACTCATGACGAGCAGCTGCTGTATCGAGTCTCGTGCTTTTAAATGTAGCCAATCACGTGACGTCAATTGGCGCTAGCAACGCAAGCAGCAGAGCGAGACGTTCAAAATGGATAAGAGGATTTTTCCACCGCCGACAAAAGTAAAATCAAAACTATGGGAGAATTTTGGGTTTAACGCTAATCCAGAGAGTCAGACATTAGACATGAGTCCTGCGATATACAAGAACAGCAAAGCAAAAGTTAAGTAAAACGCGATCATGCGATCGCCTGATGTTTTTTCGCAGCATTTTTTCAAATACGCTGCACTTGCCGATTTCAGCAAGCAAAATATGCGGGGCGAGCATGATTTCATAATGCTTGTATTTTTGTTGCAAAAAAGTCACATATATCTTCGCAGAGAGTTGAAAAATGTTGCGTTTACTTCACACAAGTAAAGCGCCATTATTTTCCCCTATTGCCATGGGAACCTTATGAAGTGACGTAATGACGCGACGTGAACATCATCCGCAAACCCCGCGGTGAAACCAGGGACGAAGCACGCAAATCATTCTCATTTACCAACAAAAATAAGCTCAAAAGAGCGCGCGAAGCAGTTTCCCGGTGTGTCACAATGCAGCGGGGGCAAATTATTTCGCACTCTGTGTAACTGCGTGTCGGACCGCAGACGGAAGTTGACGCTGGAAAACCACTTGGCCACCGCCAAACATTTGAGGATGGTGACTCAATGTTTTGTAAGTTTGAGCCGTGTGTTAATTAAGGTCTGAAACCAAACAGAATGAGGACTTCAAGATTCTGTGATTTGGTATGCTTGCTCATCATAGGAAGTCATAAGAAATGACTATAATTGTCATTTCAGTTACTGAGGCAGTGACTTTAAAAGCAAGGAAGAGTCATTCTAAGCTTTTTTGTGACAATTTTTTATATTTCATTTAAAACAAAATTGTTTTTCAGTTATCACAACTGTTATAACACTGGTTATTCAATAAACACATTATTGTTACTAAACTCTACTCAAAAGAAATTTAAATTCCAAATTGAACCGTATCGTGACATTGTTGGCGATACACAGCCGTTTTTGCGCCTGTCCCTTTAAATGCAAATGAGCCGCTGCTCCAGAAGAGGGCGGAGCTTCAACAGCTCAACAACAACAAAGCTGGAGAATCTCACGCAGACAAAATGATACTCAACCACTCCTTTATTGAAAATGAAGTGTGTTCAGTGAAACGTTCTTCTTGGATCGCTTTAGCTTTAGTCTCGGCAGCGTTACTGGAGACGGTCCGTCTGATGGATCTGTGTGTTTCAGGAGGGTCGTCGGGTTGGTTCTTGGACTGGGTGGAGATTGATGCTCCTTCTCAAGGACAGAGGCTTCGCTTCCCATGCGGCCGCTGGCTGGACCGAGGAGAAGATGATGGAGCCGTCGTCAGAGATCTGTATCCTGCGGAGCTGCAGACCGAACTTTACACGCCATGTGAGAGACGTGAAGGGCTTGATGGATTCCAAAGAGATTCTTTAATCAATTCCTTCCACTGAACACAAAACAAAAACATACACGGCAAAAAATCACCAGCACAAATATCTACAGATTCTTAAATCAAGATACAGAAAAATCACCGAAGATATTAAGACTTATTTAATGAAACAAGAATCAAAATGCAGTGAGTTTGTGCGTAAACTGCACTAAAACTCCTCGGATGAAGCTTTATAAGAATATGAAACACGAGCGGTGAGGTTTGTGTGTGAATGATCCCTGTAAACAGATCTTCGTCTTCCTCCTGCAGTCGTTCCCTATGAGATCACCACCTTCACGAGCGACGTGTTCGCCGCGGGGACGGACGCCAACGTCTTCATCGTCCTGTACGGTCAGAAGGGCTTGTGTACGCAGCAGAAGGACCTGTGCGTCAACAAGAGAGAGAGACGCTTGTACTTCGAGAGGTCCGCTGAAGACATGTTCATCGTGGAGGTGAGCAGCATCATCATCATCATCATCAGCGCTGAAACAGCTCGTCTTTTCTCCTCCGTTGTGTCGTATATCAGAGTGAAACGCTTCGCAAACAAGAGCAAATGTGTTGCTATTGGTGGATGTCATGTGAGTGACAGGTTGCCCCGCCCTCGTCATCA
>CM074288.1:24664281-24721781 GCA_037194245.1 Opsariichthys bidens
CTTCCTGTGCAAGTGCTGGCTGGCCAAAGACAGAGGAGACGGACTGACGGCCAGAGTCTTCAACATCCTGGACGCCACGACCATCAGCATCATTCGGAAGGTCAGTGAGCGACTCCTGGGTCGGTACGGTCTCAGCAGTGACGACCGCTCTCGAATATGGACGTTTAAATGATCGCTCTGAACACGACTCGCTCCAGAAATTGGGATGATTTCGTGTTTGTTGTTTATTGTTGTTCAGGTGGTTTATGAGGTGACTGTCGTCACGGGAGACACTCAGAACGCAGGAACAGACACCAACATCTTCATAACGGTGTCCGGGGCCAATGGGAGCACGGAGGAGATGCTCCTGATGAAGAACGAGGACCGGTACCGATTCCCCATCGGCCTCATTCACACCAAACACACGCGTCAGCTTCTTCTGCTGCACTTCATGCCATAAAGAGTGTTTCAAAGCAGCTTCACATTAATAAACAGGGAAATCACTGTGTTCTTGTTATTAAGATGAATTATGAATTATGAATTCAAATCGGTTTAATAACGGCTTCTATGTTGCGAAATCCATCGATTATGAAAAATCCAACGGTAAAGCAGATCTACAGAAGAAAATAGTGTCATAATTCAGTTCAGTTCAGAAGTGTCAATGTTGCAAAATTCATCGATTATGAAACAAATTTGATTCGGCTCAGTAGTGATAATGTTGCAAAATTCATAAATTATGACACGAATTTGATTCAGTTCAATAATGGTGTCAGTGTTACAAAATTGATCAAATGTGAAAAATTCAGTTCATTATTGATTCAGTTCAGTTCAGTAGTGTACATGTTGCAAAAATCACCATTTATGAAACAAATTCAATCAAATTCATTCCAGAAGTGATGAATTTGACGCCGTTATTAAACGGAATCAACTCGATGTTCCAGGAGTTCTTCAGTCGTGACACAAACTCACTTCTATAAAGCAGCTCAACAGGAGAAAATGGAGTCATAATTCAATATTGATTCGATTCAGTTCAGTAAAGCGTCAGTGTTGTGGTCGATAACGAACCTGAATATTAATTGTCATTCTGATCGTTCAATTGTAACCCTTTACTTGTCTTTTGAACACGCGTCCTGTGGGTTCGTCGTAGGTTTGAAAGAGGACAGGAAGACACGTTTAACCTGGAGATCGACGACATCGCGCCGCTCAAGAAGCTCCGCGTCCGCATCGACGGGACAGGAAGTCGTCCCGATTGGTTCCTCGACAAGGTCCGTCTGTGAGACGAGCGTCTCATGAAACTCGAGTCAAGTTTAATCAGGTCAATCATGACGCCGCGAATGACTGTAAACATTCTGCTTGTTCCTGTCACATGACCCAGATGATCATGAGAAACCTGACCACAGAGGAGGTGTACGTTTTCACGTATGAGGAATGGCTCTCCAAGACCAAAGGACCCAAGAGGACGAAGGTCTGTGAACTTCCTGCCGTGGTGGACGACGAGGAGATGGTGGAGAAAACCACGTACATCATTCAGGTCAAAACCAGCGACGTTTCCGGTAGGTGGAGTTTACACGAGGCACACGTGACCCGATCTGACCTTTTCCCTCACGGTTCAGAGTTGAGATGTAGAGTTTCGACAGATAAAGTCAGACTCGTGTTTTGCAGCCGCCGGTACCGACGCCAACGTGTTCCTGATCGTGTTCGGAGAAAACGGCGACACGGGAACGCTGGCGCTGAAGGACAGCAGCAACAGGAACAAGTTCGAACGCAAACAGGTGGACGTCTTCCGCTTCATGGACGTCCTCAGTCTGGGCGAGCTGTCCAAGGTCCGAGTGTGGCACGACAACAAGGGTGAGCATCGCTGGCGTCCTCTCGGTGTTTGAAGCGGTGCGTGTGCGGCGGGTTCTCATGTTCCTGTGATCAGGTCCGGCTCCCGGGTGGCACCTGGAATCCATCGACGTGAAGGACGAACTGCTCGATCAGACCTTCCGCTTCCCGTGCGACCGATGGCTGGCCAAAAGCGAGGACGACGGTCAGATCATGAGAGAACTGGCCTGTGCCAATAACGATATTCTGGATCTCGGTGACAAGACCAGTAAGAGAGCGTTTCCTGCGTTTGTAACCCTCGCACGATGCGTGTCTTGAATTTGAGCTGTGACGTCTTTCCAGAGTACGAGATCGAGATCACGACGGCCGGCTCCGATGACGCCGAGACCAAGGAGAACGCCTGGATCGTGCTGGAGGGGAAGAAGGGACGTTCGAAGGAGTTTATGATGGAGAACTCAAAGAAGAAGAAGTTTCTGCGGTATGTTCGCGGTCACACTCACACACACAACCGCTTTAGCCACTAATACAGTCGAGAGTAATAAAAACTCTTGTTTGTTTATGGATGTGACGACACACGTGGCGGGGAAAGACGTCATTTCCCGTGAAAACCATCCCGACGGGTCTAAAATATCTCCAAGAATTGATGACGTAAATAAAAGTATAATAGTGTCTCAATGACTAACTTTTTTGGAACTTTATTTTTAATAGAGATGCAACGAATGATATCTACCAACAGTTTGATTTTCATTGCAGGGGTGGTTGATTATGATTTGACTTTTGTAACTGCGGTCCGTGTGTGATGTTGCTGTTTGAGCAGAAACACCATCTGTGACGTTACGACACTCAACGTTCAGTGAAAACAGAGATTTCTGTGTTTAAGGACCACAACAAACGGCTGGTAGAGACTACAACAAGCTTCTTCCGGGGTTGGTGACATCACTAACCCTAACTTACATAAACCCCGCCCCCAAGAACACTCATTAAAGGGGGCGGGGCCATGTCGGGCTGCTTTAGAGTTGTTGACGCCGGACCGCTTCACAGACGAGGGTCGATTCGAGGAAAAAAGACGAATGCGACGACACACGCTAGTGACGAGTTGATCAACTACATCAATTTAGCAGCAGCTCATTTGCATTTAAAGGGACACGCACAAAAACTGTGTTTTTTTTTTTTAAACAATTGGCCAAAGGTGGAAAAAAAAGCTTTTATCTCTAATTAAATTACTGAACGCGTGACAACTAATGCATCCTAATCTGACTCTGTTCCAGCGGTGCCACGGATTCATTCGAGTTTTCCTCTAAAAATGTGGGAGAGATCGTCGGTATTTGTTTGGGCCACATAACGAAGGAGAAAAAAGTCAAGAATGAGTCTTTCTGGCACGTGCAGGAGGTGGTGATCACGGAAAAAGAGCTGGGAAACAAGTGAGTTCACGTCTCCGTGTTCATCTGAAATCGTGTCGCGAGCAGATCTGAGCGTTTTTCTGTTCCTCCTCCGCAGGTTCTACTTCACGTGCGACGCACGGATTCCTCTGGCGGCCAAGAAAGACGAGTTCATGACGTTCGAGTGCAGCAAAACCGTGGAGAGTTTCGCCAGCAAAGTCCGCAGTTTGGTTCCCGTCAAATACGAAATCATCGTCATCACCGGAGACGTGAAAGAAGCCGCCACCGACGCCAACGTCTTCATCACGCTCTACGGCGTCAACGGAGACTCGGGGAAGCGGGCGCTCAAGCAGAAGTTCAGGAACCTGTTTGAGCGCGGACGCACGGACCGATTCCTGCTGGAGATGCTGGATTTGGGGGAACTCTTGCGGATCAGAGTGGAGCACGACAACACGAGCACGTCGCCCGGCTGGTACCTGGAGTGTGTGGAGGTCACCAACACCGCCAACTGGGTGACCACCATCTTCGTTTGTGGAAAGTGGTTGGACAAAACCAAAGCGGATGGACAAATTCACAGAGTGCTGTATCCGAAATATTAAATCCTCCTCCGGTAGGACTTATTTGTACTTTTTTAAAGAAATTCAAATAAACTTCCTTTGTACTGAGAATTACTGTCGTCGTTGTGAGTAAATCCGGTCTCGTTCTCGAACCCAGCTGCCAAAAACTGCGTTGCTGAGATGTCCTCATAAAACGGATTGCATATTTTCATTATGTAGTCAAAGCCATTTGAGCTCAAATATCTCCGTGATTTTAATTCTTCAGGATTTATCGACACATTTACGGTTCCCTGATGTCATTTAATGATCGCATGACATGCAGCTAAACACATGAAATATTGTGTCTCATTTCTATTTGTTTTTAATTAATTTTTTTGATTCGTGAATCGTTAGATGTTCGTGTGGAGCAGTTGACTCAAGTTAATTCATCTATAAATGTCTTTTTTTCATTTATGACTCCATTTATACTAAGAAATGAACTAGTTGTCATTAAATGTGTTTAGTTCTCTAAATTGGCTCAATTGTTTCTAGTCATATTTCTCCTCGTTAAGAGCCGAATGTGTTCAATCTCTGATCATCATCGTCAGCCTTTGGAGCTTTTAAAGCTTGAGACTCTTAAACTCGTGACTGAGATTTATGTCATCCATTCTTAATATTGTCTTTTTTGTGGTAAAAAAAAAATTCTGTCTTTAATCTTTCCCATTTTAAAGTTACAATTTGGTTTTCTTTTACTTTTAGGCTCTCAAAACGCCTTTCTTTTGAAGAGCTCCTCCATCTTGTTTTCTTCTCATTTGAACTTTAATGAACACGTTGCCGACTTTAACAGAACAATTTATGGAAATGAAGCCTTGTGAAGCAAGTTTCTCGTGGATGGAGCCACAAAAATATTCAGAAGAAAAGACTATAGAAATAAAAAGATTGTTCGCGCTTATTTGTAAAAGAAACCGCACCGCGCACTATTGCGGAACGTCCCGCCTTCTCAAGAGCCAATCAGTGATTGAGAAAGCCATTGCGTCACCGCCGCTGCCGTTAGAGACTCGCGCTCATGACTGCACATGCGCATTAGCTCGTCTGGCACGGAAAATAAGCCTTTTTAGCACTTTGAACATAACATTTATGGGACTGTTCATGTGTTGCTGATTTGAAACATCTTATTTACTCGTGGTTTCGCCAAGCAGTTCATATTTCAGGATTCTCCCATTCAGATAGATAATGTTTGGGCCGTTGAGGGAACAGACTTTCCCTGAAGGGACAGCTAGCGACAGCCATATGGATAATTAAATTGAACCTATCGCTCTGTTTGTTGTTAGGATGACTAAAGTTTAAAACGCATTTGAGTTGATCCTCGTTCGTCTAACAGCGCTCGTCAATGTCACAGTGCTTAAGAGGGCCAATCAAATCAGAGTGGGCGTGGCTTTAGTGTTCAGTCTCCGGGCGCGAACTTCGACGCTGCGAGTGAACGAGCGTGAGGTAAAATGTAAGTAGCGAAACTTTTCATATTTAACAACTATTTGGCGATGTAAATGTTAAACGACCCGCAGTAATGTACAAAGTGTTTTATTATTTACACTGTTTTAATTGAAAATGGCTTTTCTCAATGTGATTTTGTAATTGGATGGCATATTTTCATTTTTCATTTCATTTTTCATCATTTAGCAGACGCTTTTATCCAAACTCACAAGGGGAGCGATCAGGGCTCAGGTGTCTCGCTCAGGAGCACTTTAGTCGTGGTGTCGAAGGTGGAGAGATGCTGTTCATCCACAATCCCCACCTTCAGTTCCTGCCGGCGTGGGAATCGAACCGGCAACCTTCAGGTTACAAGCCCGACTCCCTCACCACTAGCGCCAAAGCTGGGGAACAATAGTCTGTTAAGGGGGGGAAGAAGGAGGAAGAAGGGAAAAAGAGAAAAAAAGGGAAAAAAATGAGAATAAAAGAGAATAAAGGGAATTTTGTGCCTTTCTCCTCTAAAAGTAATATTTTTGAGAGTCTATGTGTACAATAAGTTATTTTAAAAACATTTTTTTCTGTTTTCCTGTACATTTATATGGTAGAAAGGTTGATCACGAGGTGGTCAGTTCGAATCCCACTGTTGCCAGAAATTAAGGTTGTTACTCAATGATGTAAATTAGTGAGTTTTATTAGTAAAAATCACGTAAATGGTGACCATGTTATTGAAATGATTTCTGCTTTGCCATTTTGATTTATAAGTGAACATTGTGTTAATGATATATTACTGATTCTTGATATTTACAATTCTGAGTTTGTGCACTTTTAATCTTAAATATATTTCTGCTCCAGTTGTTTTCTAAACATTATATTAATCCTATAAATATAACATAAAGCATCATGACATTACAATATTTTTCACAAATGCCTAATGAAAGTTTTGAGTGATACTACAGCAAAGCAAAACCCAAAGAGAGAGAGTTATTTAATCATGACCAAACTTTTATTGTCAAACAACCATAGCCAATCATTCATTAATTCCTTGATTCATTCACATTTTAATTCGTTTAGTCATTTTTTGCATGTGCATAGGAACAGAAAACAGAACAATACACATCAATAAAAACTTTAAAATGTCCACGGCTCTGGTGCAAAAGAACAGTAAAAACACAGAACTATACACAGAAATAAAACCCTCCAGTGTCTACAGCTCTTGTTAAGTCTTTGCAAGTGAAAAATAGAAGAAAAAACTATACGCATAAATAAGAGGTTTTTTTTTGTTTTGTTTTTATGTGTGTAAAATGTGAATGGCCTGACTGATCAGTCTGCATGAGCCATTCTGAAGTAGATCCTACCAAACAAATAAATAAGTAATCATTAGTTACAGACAGAACATTCACCATTGACAAACCAGGAGAGGGCCTCAGGAATGTCCGTGGTTCAGGGCCGTTTGCTTTACCTTCTGATAGAGGTCGTACCACTTCTGCTGCCTTCGGGATGATCTATTTCCTCCTCCAGAAGACCAAACTCCAGAGCCGGCTAAAGCCCTCCACCTCGCCATCTCCCCTTCCCTTTCTTTGGTTTTGTGCTCATCTAAACATAACATGGAAATAATAGTAAACAAGTGTGTTTTTGCAAGTACTGGACAACTACACCTTTTCTTTTTTCCCCCCATAAAATTATAATGATGCAACTATAAATTGGTAACACTTTATTTTAGGGTCTTTTATCTAGTTGCTTATTAGCATGCATATTACAAGAATGTTGACTGTTTATTAGTGATTATTAAGCTCATATTAATGCTTTATTCTGCATGACCATATTCTACATTCATAATCCTACCCTAAACTTAACAACTCACTAACTAAATATTAATAAGAAGTAAATAATAATGAATACATGTTCCCTACACTAAAGTGTTACCAAACAAATTCATTGAAACAAAACTGCAAGCTAAATAAATGACGTTAAATTAACCATGGTTTTACTACAAATAAAAATTAAAAACCATGGTTCATATAGTTAAACATTTGTTACACTGGGCATAGTTTAACCATGGTATTCATAGTAAAAACTGTGTTTATACAAATGGACTTCAATCCACCAACAAAAAAACATGGTTATTACACTTTTACCATATTAAAACCATGGTTATTATAAAGAATGACAATATCTACAACTATGACACTGTTTTTTTTTATACAAACCGAACTTCAAGCGACTAAATGGTGTTGAAAATGTTAGATGAAATGCAACGCGTCATAACGTGACCACAGTTTGTGAACACAAACATTTTTACCATAGTAAAACCACGTGACCATCGCGACAGACAGATCTAAGCAACAGAACACGGATTCCTACTAACATCTCACAAAATAAAGTTTTAACATGAACTTAATGAGGATTTCATTCAAAATGAAGCTGAAAAAAAGTTCGTTATAGAACTAGCGATTACTAAAAGGAGACACTCGACAAAACGATTTTGTTTACAGATGAAACGTATATATATCGTCATATAAGATATAGTGAACAGAAGAAGAAAATTAAAAAACATTTTACTTACTTTGCTCAGTTATAACGGAGTATTTTTCTGTTTAGTGTCGTCATCCAATCTCACGTTGGACAGCTCGCGACGCGATTGGCTCTCGTTCAATCTCACGTTGGACAGCTCGCGACGCGATTGGCTCTCGTTCAATCTCACGTTGGACAGCTCGCGACGCGATTGGCTCTCGTTCAATCTCACGTTGGACAGCTCGCGACGCGATTGGCTCTCGTTCAATCTCACGTTGGACAGCTCGCGACGCGATTGGCTCTCGTTCAATCTCACATTGGACAGCTCGCGACGCGATAGGATGAGGCGAGAGCGGCGAAACAGACGATCCTGTTCCAGGTGGCCACGACTGCCCTATTTTGTTTCTTTATTCCGCGAAACACCTTTAATAATTTCTGTAATGACTATTATTAGATTTGTGGCCCAGCTAGCTTCAGTCAGGCCTACACATTTTGATTTTCAATACTTTTAAAGTGAAAATATGGTTGGCAAGTTTAATTTGATCCTGTACCAATTATTCTTAATCCTTATGAATTCGACTGTATGGAATTCATTTCGATTGCACTGTACATTTTTTACCTCGACATCTTGTGACTTCAGGTTCCCGAACGTGATGAATTATGGGATACACTTTTCTTTTTTTTTTTGGAGGCATTTTCAACATTTTATTTGAAAAAACACATACAAAAAGGGTCATATACAAGACAAGAAATAAAAAAAGAAAAAAAAATTTGGGTTAAGCTATGCAACTTTTTGCATCATCATTAGTAATAAATACAGTACAAAATCCACCAAAAGTGAATCTAAGATTTTCTTCTTCTTTTTTTTTTACGCAATATACACTTATCTAGTTATCATACATTATATTCACCAAGCTATTGCTTAAATATTGTCAATACATATTTTCTACTTGAGCTATAAAATATTCATGTCAGAAAACATTGCGCAGTAACGGCACACAGCAGTGTCTTGTACAAAGAGCCACTTCCCTTTCACTGGCAGGTTATTCAACTATTTTTTTTTCTTTTTTCTTTTTATGTCAGCAGCAGAAAAACATCAGAAATATTTATGGTAAAATATGTGAACATATGTATCCATTCTCATACGCATAGTAAAACCTGAGAAAGACATGCATTACAGAGCTTGTGCTTTAGGATCTACGGTTCAGTCTGTTAGCGAAACATGACACTACTATTGCTTATGTCCAAAATCTGCTGGAGAGATGGATCAAATCAAGAGACGTTAAGGCTACACAGGCTAGAAACACAAATCATACAATATAAAGCCATCGTTTCTTTTTCGCGTATTCCACATACAGATTGTTGCGCGTGCCGACGGTTCTTTCAGTGTTTTACGCCGCTGCCGCGCTGGCAGATTATTTGGGGGATTGAAGCTAAAGAAGCAGACGTGGAAAAATGGTGAAATATGACGAACGTATACGGCAGCTACACCACAACACGACCTGCATTCAGACATTTAAAGCCCCTCGTATGAAGTACCGATACAAATCGAAAGGCAAACGGAAACCGCCACCAATGGGGAAAAATGAGCATCACTTGAAGTCTGGATCAAAAATCAAAAGTTAAAGCCAGATGGGCACAAGACAAGCAGCTATAATCAATCACAGTAAGCGCTGAACTCGCTCCTCACGACTGAACGGATTGTTCGCAGGACGCCAGTGAGAGGGCGGCGAATCTGAGAGTGCAAAAAACATGCAAAACAAGTCCAGTTTGTCCACGAGCTCGCCGCCGAATCGCAGGGATGGAATGTGACCAAAAAACTACAGCACCACATACTAGCACGTTTGCGCTCGGGCTTTTTAGCTTGTTTTGACACTTACTTAACCGCATGCAAAGCACTCCCGCTAAAGAATAGCACGATGAGGTATTTATACACACGTTATGCTGACGTAAATAAATAAACCGATCGATTACATTGCGATACTAGTTCGGAACTTAAATACGCACCCATAGTAGGTAAAGTTAGTCATAAATTACGATTGTTAAATACTTAAGGCATTTCGACGCACGATATCACGTGTAAACTATAAAACGCAGACGGACGATGGGAAGAGATCACGACGACGACTGAAAATGCTTCCGACTTCCTGGCTTCCGCTCCAAGCAGCTGAACGCTTGAATTCGGGAAAAGTCGCGAAAGCAAACGTTCCGTCGAAACGACGACATCTGAAATGCTACGGAGAAACAGTCACGTACGTTGAAAGTGGTCCGTGAGGCGAAGAAGAAACTGTGCCGTTAAAAAGTCTGCTCCCTTGTTTTTTTTTCGCTTTTTCTTTCTTTCTTTTTTTTGGGATGGAGTGCACGATACGCAAGGAAACAGCTTACTGAGTGCAAATGCGAAAGCAGGGAAAACAATCACACAACCTCGTCAGAAAAAAGTGAGTGCATTTCCAAAAATAACCACTAACTACATTAAGACGACAATAAATAACTTGTTGTTTTTTTCCAGCATCGCAGCTACTTATGTCGAGAAGCTGGACCAGCCCCGCACACAGAGGAGACGAAACGAGAAAGAGCGATTTAGAAAAGTTATGTTTGGTTTCTATAAAACAAATGGCTTTACTCCCTTGTCATGTCCTCTAGAAATGGCAGCAAACAGGTTTCATGCACATTACGACTCTACAAGCGAGACCACGAGTCGGAGAGCCAACGGAAACACGGAGTGACTCGACGTGTGCTTGTGCTACAGGCATTCAGGGACGCGTTCAGAGACTCTTCGGGAACGCCGTGTCTTCAGGGTTAGTAGAGCGTCGCGTTTCCCGGAAGAACCTCTCGCCTCAACATGCGTTTAGTGGATACGTTTGTAAGCGTTGGACGAAATGCGCACTGTCACAGTTCGGATCGAGCCTGGCCATCACCTCGGGTAATTACAGACACGACGACGGAGCTTTGTTCTTTTCCCACAAATGATTCGGTTAAAGTTCGCGACCAACCACATGTGATGTGCTGGAATGCTTCATCCGTGACCTTCTCAACATTTGGTTGGTCTTCCTCTCGCCGCATACGGAGCACTTTGACCTCGTCGCTCTTCTCCGTGTGCTCTCGGCTACGCTTCGGCGCACGTCGTCAGTTGGCTCAGAAGGCAAAGGTCAGAGGTGAGAGTGGTGATGGAGATGACACACATTTGGCAAAGTGCCCACGAGGGGACGAAGAAAGACAACAGGACTTTTCGCTAGTGCTACACGAGACATCAGCTGTCGGGGGACAACTGCGTCTCAATGTCTACCCTGCAGATGGGACACTTCTTATTGGTGGCCAGCCACTGGTCAACGCAAGCCTGATGGAAGAGGTGCATGCAGGGTAATCTCCTGAGGACAGAAAAACCAACATGAAAGACGACCGTCAGCATTAAGAGACGAAGTACAAATGCGAACGGCGCGTCAAACTACCTGACGTCCTCTCCGTCTTCAAGCATCGAGAGGCATATTGTGCATTTCTCGTCCGTGTCGAGCTCCTCGTCGTCCATGCCGATCTTCAGCTCTAGAGGTCTTCTCTGTGGATCACACGGTCAGTTATTAATCGCATCAGATTGACACTTCATAAACGACAGGTCAAAACATAGAAAAGGTCCAGTAGTTCTCCAGCAGCCTGGAGCTCACAAGTCTGATCACTCAGTGCAGGCTTCCTCAGGTGATTTGTAATCAGTAATGGAGAACAATTATATGATGCATGAATATATAGAAAGTGCATTTTTTACCTTTTTATACTTATGAGGAAAGGTAAACCTCTCGATGGTGGTCTGCACAGCCCCTCGGTTCACGTTGCCCAGTCTGTCCTCCAACTGCAGGAGCTCCTGGAATCAGAAGCACATGGAGATGTGACTCGAGACACGATGAGAGCGTGTGATGAAGAACAAGAGGAGTGTGACGGTACCTCGTAACTCTCCCGCACCGCGGACGCGTGGCGAGACGGACTGAGGCCTTGAAGAGCCAGCAGGTGTAACTGAGGATATGGGTAATTTCTGATCTCATGGACAACCTGTGCAGGACAACAGATTTAAAATGTGTACCGACATGTATTTTAGTTCTTGTCACTTCACTACACAACAAACTAATTTACTCCCACTGAAGTGGCACGTGGGAAACTCGTTTTACAAATGACCCTGGGCTCGCAGTCGTCACTCACTCGGCACAAATTCAGACGTGTCTTTGCATGTTTCAGACGATAGAAAGGGGACGTACACCGATCAGAGACAACATTATGAGCACCTTCCTAATATTGTGTTGGTGCCAAAACGGCCCTGACCCGTCGAGGACTCCTCTAGAGCCTGAAGGAGTTCTGTGGGATCTGCTCCAAGATGTTCGCAGCAGATCTTTTGAGTCCTGTAAATTGTGAGGTGGATCCTCCATGGATCGGACTTGTTTGTTGCGCTCATCCCACAGATGCTCGATCGGATTGAGATCTGGGGAATGTGGAGGTCGAGTCAACACCTCAAACCATTCCTGAAGCACTTCTGCTTTGTGTCAGGAGCATCATCCTGCTGGAAGAACCACAGTTGTTCATGTGTTCGTGGTCTTCAACAATGTTTAGGTAGGTGGTTCGTGTCACAGTAACCTCCACATGGATGCAGGACATTGTCCAAACCGTCCCACTGTCTCCGCCGGCTCGCCTTCTTCCCATAGTGCATCCCGGTGTCATGTGATCCCCAGGTAAGAGACGCACACGCACCCGGCCATCCACGTGATGTAGAAGAAAACGTGATTCACCTTCTTCCGTTGCTCCGTGGTCCAGTTCTGATGCTCACGTCCACCGTCGGCTCTTTCGGCGGTGGACAGCGGTCATCACGGACACCTGACTGGTCTCGTCTATGAAGCTCCAAAAGAAACAAACTGATGCTCTGTGTGTTCTGACACCTTTCTAGCAGAACCAGCATGAACTTCTTGAGCAATTTGAGCTACAGGAGCTCGTCTGTTGGATCGGACCACACGGGCCAGCCTCGGCCGCCCGTAACCCTGTCGCCGGTTCACCACTGTTCCTTCCTTGGACGCTTTTGATAGATCCTGACCACTGCAGACCGGGAAGAGCTGCAGGTCTGGAGATCACAATTTGGCTCTTGTCAAACTCGCTCAAATCCTTACGCATTTTTCCTGCTTCTAATATCAACTTTGAGGACAAAATGCTGCCTAATAAATATCCCTCCACTAACAGGTGCCGTGATGAAGAGATGATCCGTGTGATTCGCTTCACCCGTCAGTGTCTTAATGTCATGCCTGATCGGTGTATAATCTGGTATCTTAAAAAGTGGGAACCCCGAGGTCATGGGTTTGATTCCCAGGGAACGCATGACCTGATCAAATGTATCTGTTTAGTGCAATGTAAAAGTGAAGTATGGTGTCCCGTACATGGAATTTGTGCTCTGAATTTCACACACGCAGTGAGTATTGAACACACACCATTTTTTCCTGGGGCGCCCGGGGAGCGATTGGGGGTTCGGTGACTTCTCATTCACATTTCCTACCAGTACTGAGACTCGAACCTGCGACTTTCGGGTTACAAGCCCGACTCTAACCATTAGGTCACAACTGCCTTAAATGTAAGTGCGACTGCAGTTGGTACAAAAGTGCAGACTGACCACTTGTGCCGAGGTGGTGTTCCTGGGGAAGTGATGCAGTCGTGGTGAGGTCAGGTAATGCTGATAATGCTGAGTGAGGGGAGAGACGTGGTACTGCGGCAGGCCTGGATCCACACTCAGATCCCTGAACACAAACACAGGACAGACGTCAGCTGGTCAAACCCAAACAGAGGACCGTGGAGTGACCGAAGACACACGTACCAGTCTGTTCCTTCAGCAAGGTAGCGTGGCTGCTGCGGGACCGGTGGCGGTGGGGGAATGTGAAAGGATGGTGGGTATTCATACGGCGGCCGCAGCGTCTGTGGATGGGGAAGGGTTCTGTCTGGAGCGTGCCTGCTGGGAAATCATCAGAACGAAAAGGTTAGAGCCTCAGCCAAACCACAACAAAGATAGAAGTAGTTCACTTCAGAATTCAAAGTTCCCGATCATTCACTCTCCTCATGTCATCAAGATGTTCATATGCCTTTCTTTCTTCAGTGGGAAAGAGGAAATCACTCCAGGATTGTTCTCCATATAGTGGACTTCACTGGGGTTCAACGGGTCCAAATGTCAGTTTCAGTGCAGCTTCAAAGATCTACATGATCCAGACGAGGATAAGGGTCTCCACTATATGGAGAAGAATCCTGGAATGCTTTCCTCAAGAACTTTCATTCCTTTCCCACTGAAGAAAGACAAACATATTGGACTCATGAGGGTGAGTAAATTGTCAGGAAATTTTTAAATCTGAAGTGAACTAATCCTTTAAAATTTACTTGAAAATGTAAAATATAGTTTTGATTGCTTGATGAGGTGATACAAAAATAACTACTGAAGAATCCTTAACAATAACACATGGACTGTATGAAGGCAATACACCCGAATATGATATTTATGAACACCAATTTTTGATTTCTCTTTTTATCACTCCATGAATCCAAAAATAGTCAACAGCCAGAAAACAAATACATTTTCACCATGTTTTCTTTTTTTTCTTTTTTAATGAAATGTTATATAAAATCAACCTTTAGGCTACAGTTATTAATAAAACTGTAAACTTTGCTGTCTGTAAGTTCTGCTGAAGTGGAGAAAAAACTCATTTTCAGAAAAAGACATGTGCAATAAAATGAACACTTGAATGATTTCTTTCTACTAGTTTGAAACAACACATTATGAAAAGCCAAATAACCCAAGCCAATTGAACACACATTTTTGCCTGTAGCATCTTGTGTCCAAACTCGGTCGTGTTTAGCTCCAACTTTATGTACCTCATCATCTTGAATCAAAATAACTTTCCCTTGAAGAGGGCGGGGCAACCTGTCACTCGCATGAGATCCACCAATAAACCACAACTATCCAATCGTTCAATCAACCAGTCGACTTTGCTTTCTCGTTGAGTTTAACCCTTACGTGCCGTTCAGGATGTTTTCATCCACTATGGGGAATTTTCGAGTCTTAATTTGGCCCTAACTTTCTCCGTGTTTCAGCAAATGGGATGATTTTTGGTGACAAATCTTATTTTGACACATATTTTGGGAAAACGCTTTGAAAAGTTTCAAAAACTCAACAGTACCCCGTGGACAAATTCACGACCCTTTCGTTCTGTTCGTGGCTGAGAACAGCCGCTACTTTTAACTGCTTTAAAAATGTATCAGATAAATATTTTTTGCTTAAATCTATTAATCAACCTCAGTCCTGATCAAAACTACTAAATGTTTAAAAAAAAAAAAAATTTTAATTGCCAAATTCATAAATGATGTCACTGATTTGGGGAAAAAAACACACACAAAATGACTTGTTTTCAATATAAAATGTGATTGTGGACTGGATTTTTTTTTACCTTTTATCACAGTCTTGGACGTGTCAAAGATTAGAAACAACACTGGCTTTGATGCATTGTTAGTTTTTGTGCAGCATCAGATTTGAACTTTTTCTCCCTCATTTACTGTTCGTGGCTGAAAACAGCCGCTACTTTTAACTGCATTAAAAATGTAGCAGATAAATATTTTTTGCTTAAATCTATTAATCAACCACAGTCCTGATCAAAACTACTAAATGTTTAAAAAAAAAAAAATCCTGATTTGAACTTGAGCAGCATAACGAAAGGGTGGTGAATTTGAACAATGCACGAGGGTTACGACGCACCTGGGCTGTGGAAGTATCCTCCTGTGCTGGGCCTCCAGGATCTGCTGCTGGATGAGGTATTGCTGGTGTAAAGCCTGAGGTAGGAAGGGCGGGGCCGGGATGTCCTGGAACGGTGGCGCTGGTATGTGGTTGAGCGGGGGATGCAACGCCGCGGCCGGCTGGTGCGCGTGGCCGAGGTGATGACTCATTCCCGTCTGAGATTGTCCTGGATGGGGCATTGGGAAATCAACAGGGATCTGGGCCTGCGGGCCTACGTGGAAATGCCGGCAAGAGGTAGCATGACTGTGCTGATGCCTGTTAAAATGAGATCCTGCAAGAACAATGACATCACAGCAAATTACGAGAGGGATTAAACCGCCGCTGGAGGCCTTCATCCTCTCCCGCACGAACTTCCAGAAGAAATGAGTCGTCAGCAGTGGGTGTGATGGGAAATGAAGAGTGGAGGTGAGTGAAGTGTGTTGTGTTAGTCTGTTAGCAGTGGGTTTTGTGATTGTGAATCGAATTGACTGTCCGATACATTGTGACCGTGTGAACCAGGTGAGTGAAGTCATGAGTAAAGCTTGTGACCAGATGAGTAAAAATCAAGACTTGCAACTTTAGTTCAACCTCATCAGTTTGTTGTTTTTCCTCTTCCCAAAAACGCTGTGGTTGGAAACCTCACGGCACATGGAAGGATAATTTTGTGGGATGTGCTCACTATCTCACACTTTAATAGTGCCTAACTTAATAAAAGCAGCGTGTGACCGCGAGGAAGGACGACCTAAACATGTTCGTCGGCATGCAGGTTTGAGGGACTTGATTTAAGTTGGCTATCTTTAAATCTTTAGCCATTGTCACGTGCCAGTGATTAACCCTCCGCGTGCCAGAGGCTTCCCAGCCCCGCTCCACAATAACACAGTACTTTCTTCCATCTTGAACAGACTGAGTCTAGTTCACATCGTTCTGTGGCCAGTCGCATAAACGCGTCCAATATGAGTCTATAATAAGAAGTAGACCAACTATCAGCCAGTGGGTAATCGATAGGGATGCGCCAATAACCGATAACTCTTTATATTTGAAAGCTGATGACCGATATATTGGCAGATGTGTATAAAAAAAAATTCAATCCTTTCCTTTTCCCTTCCAAGTCCAGCTTATGCTACTCTGAACAAGGTCTGAAACTGGTGTTGTGAGCACTTCCTGTGTCTGTTTGCCTCCTCATGTTTGTTTTCCTCACTTGTAAATCGTTTTGGATTATGATTAAATGTAGAAAAATCTAAATCCAAATTTTTCTATAATTTGAGAGCCGGGTCGTGAGCCATTAAGCACACAATGATGATGTTCTCATTATAATTTAATCACAGACATGTTGCACTTTACTGTATTATCAATCATATTTCAAGCAATTCAAAACCATCCTGGTGAACAGTGAATCTGAAATGTCTCAGCTGACCGAAATAATCGGCTTTAACACATCAGCCACATTTTGAATATGTCCTATCAACTATAACATTATAAATGAACATATATCAGCCGATACTGACACGGTGGCGATATATCACGCATCCGTAGTCATCGGTCCTACTTTTCAAATTCAAATAAGACCAACGTATCCTATTATTTAACTAACTTCAAGTCAGGAATTTGCTTGTTTCCTTGAGAAATTTATTTCTGTTGCAAAGTCAATTCTATGCCAGCTTTGTTCAGTGTAGATGGCACCGTTTCTCACGATCACATCCATCTACTGTTCTTTCGACTTTTCCAGCCACTGAAATGAACTGGTTAGGAGAAATAATCGCGTGTATATCATACACAGAACTGGCTGTGTGAGACGGAGCTCCAGGACCGCTGGAGGAATCCACAGCTGCTTCACGTTCTCCGCCAAACGTCTGAGCATGCAGCGAAGCTCTGGATTTAGATGCGTTTTCATGCGCGCCGTTAGCCTGTCGCACGTTATCAATGAAGGGCTTTGCGTTTTCTAATGACAGAACTTTGGAGAAGTGTGTGGGAACCGTTTCCCAAAGCAGTATCCTGGCAATATGGTCTCTTTTAAAGCAAAATCTCAAAGCCAGTGACATCTCTACGGACATGAAGTGATTTGGCCTCCTTGAATCAACATCCTCAATTGATACTGGAAAAACAGTCAATTATCCCAAGCTCAGAATCTCTGCGGGTTGAGAATGTTGTTGAAGCGCTTAAGTCTGAAATCTGATTGGTTGATAGATGGGGATCTTGGGGAACATGTTTACAATGGTTAATCCAAGATCAACATCCCTGTAGATGTGGATTAACCCTTCAGCCAGGCCCATAGAGCAACATCAGAAAACCGCAGGAACCCTACAGGCTTTAGTACAAAAGAAACGCTGGGTTAAAAATGGACAAACCCAGCGGTTGGGTTAAATGTTCGGGTAGTTTTATTGAACTCAACTATTGTTTAAAATGACTGTATTTGTGGCTTAAAGTGAACCCAAAGTATCACATTTATTAACGTTTGATGAATAATATTCAAACAATAAAAATGTATTCAATCGCTTATTAATAATTTATTGTTCCTTCTAGTAATTATGTCTGAATTTATTTTGGGTTCATTTTCAGCCAGTCATTTTTAATCAATAGTTAATCAACATGTTGGGTCAAGCGTTTAACCCAGCGTTTATTTTGGTGTGTATGACTTTACGTGAAAAACATCCTCTCGTGAAACGTGAGGACAGAAAAGACCAACCACGCATTAAACGGGCTACGCAGAAGTTAAACGCGCTTGATTCAGAAGAACGAGTCTGAGATTTAATACTTCACTATTAACTAAAGACTGTGAATGCTGGAGACACGAGTTTGTGGTGTTGTGATGGAGGCATTACAAGACTAATGGATCAATGCACCAAATTATGGGGTTAAAAAACACGAGTGTGCTTCAATATTCACTGTGAGGAAGAAAACTCCAAACAATTGGACGTGGACAAAAATGAGAAACAGAAAAGCAGAATTGCTCCGCTCGACTTCAGAACGAAGGAATTAAAAACACAAGCTCAAATCACCAGACGAAATCATGTATGATGTGCTCTTGATCACACAGAGGAATGGGACGGGCCCACCGCTCCATGTGTTGGCGGGAGACGGAACGGAGATGAACACAGAGAACACGTTTACATCCGGATCATTTACCGGGAGAAGACTTGAAGGTGCAGCGTCACGTCCTCGAGACCGTTATTGGACATGGATCTGATTCGTTCGGTCGGGAATGACCACTGCACCTTCAAGTGCCTCGATGACGGGCGTAAATGACCACACATCGACTCATTGAGGTCTCGTGATGAAAAAAGCCGGGAAATCAGTCTATCGGTCACAGCAGAGGGAGGAGGTGGAGGGGGAGACAATAAATGGAAATCAGCAAGAAGCACACTGGAGGTTAGGAAAAATACTATATTCTTTATTGAAAAATATTAGTATATGTGGATTTGTGTCATAATAATAAGTTCATGCAACAAATAAAACAACATTGACCAATAGCAAGGCCCACCATGCTCCGTACAGGGTTAACAGAACAAAAGCAACATCCAATGAGCAGATGCATCGGCTACAGCACATTACAGTACAGCAGGGTCATCTTTACTACAGAAAGATTACATTGGAGTCTATTCAATGTAGAATCAAAATAAAACGAATAGTAATAATAATGTGATTCATGCATTCAAGTCTATTACCAGAACAAAAGGTAGAGAAACCACAACCAAACAATAGACATTGGCATTGCTCTAATAGAGGATCTCAGTAGCAGTGCAGGAAATCAACATCCCTGCCAAATGGATGGCATTTTGGACAATTTCGAGCCAATCGCTTTCAACCGTTTTCTGCTTGTCCTCTAAACATGATTGTGAATGATTGTGTAAAATCAGAAGGCGATGAATGAAGCACACGTTATGCGGGTGACTACGGAAGCTGCTTTCCGCCACGGAATCGATGGAAACGGTCATTGCCGCTTTTTATCCGACAATCCTGACTTCATTTTCCTCTGCGTTCGGCCTTGAGAGCTTTTTTAACCCCTTCAGTGTCACTCCCCTTTTTGAGAATAGACATTAACTGTCCAAACTGAAACGACGGACAGTCCTAAGTTTGGTCTTGTTTTAAAGACACTCGGCAGAAATTAAAAAAGTACGAAAAAGTTTCAATTTACGGTCACTCGTGAATGGCACTAAACATTTTTATTTTATATAAAATGTATATAATGGCTATCAAATTGCCTAACCAAGTTGTGTTCCCAATTTGAAGTTGATTCCACAAAAATGAGAGTTTTTGGCGCTTTACCACAAATTGCCACCAGGTGTCACCAGAATACGACTTGATTTTTTTTTTATGCATTCTCCCGTTACCTTCTTGGCGATGCGCGTTTTGTGAAGATTAGAAAAGGTCGCGAACGGAGCCCCGCACATGACACGCAGGAAAAAAAAAAGTAAATCGTGCGCAAGATTTAGTCAATCAAGGGAATTAATTAGTAAATCGAGGGAACGACAAAGTAATGATTTAGCGCACTACTTTTTTCTTGCATGTCACGTGCTCCGTAGTTTCGACTAGTAGCGAAAATAAAATACTGTAATACGAAACCTGACACCACACTAGGGGAGGAGCTCGCTAAAGAAATGCGAGTACCATTTCCATGGTAACGCAACATCCCATTTCAAGATGGTTTTCGCAGTCCGTAAGCTTTCGAACGATAATTTGTGACGATGACTAAATGCGACTTGGAAAAGCGTGCCACTTAAAGGGGTTACAACGTCAGCTTTGCGAGAAATAAAGCGCAATTGCCCTTTTTGTTTTTCCTTCCGTGGCAGAAACGAGCTTCAACAGGTGACAGCGACAGGTGTGTGGGATTGGTGATCATCCAAGCACAAAATGCATCCATTTTACAGGAATTTACATACATGTTGACTATCAAAGCTGGATGGGACATACATGAGTCACTCTTCTAGAGCTACTGATGTGGGTTAAACTACAGCACTTGACATACAGACAGCAGTTCACGCTCTAAATGTGTTAGCTCTGGTTTTAGTGTGTTTGTTCTCAGGAAGGGAGCAGATCTGAGATGTTTGTCGTCTTCTGATGGAAATAGGAAATGAGGAGGGATCAGAACACAGATGATCATTAAAACACAATGATCTGATAATGCAGAATGTAGATTCAGCCTCCATAGACTATGAGACAGGAGATAAGAACAGAAATAAAGCACATGAAATCAAACTATGAGACAGAAGATCAGAAACAGAAATCAAAAAAGCTTCATGAAATCAGTGATGGAGGTAAAGTTAGCAGCTCGTCTCAACACAAGTTTCGTGCTTTTCCTCGTTAGTCGATCAGCACCTCGGTGTAAACGATTACGTTAATTGATCCAAAGTAATCGACTGTTTTAAACAAATCAGCTCTCGTCAGATGAAATGCAGATGCTGTCATGCTGAGGCTTCAACACAATCTTAGGTATTATTTAATCTGTTCATTCAAATGAGCTTCAAATAGCTCTACTGAATTGCCGAAGTGATATGTTGATGTTTTATTTGTTGTCCGTTCAGCTCAGGCCTGAATTAGCATAGTTAGCTTTCTGAGGTAAAACCAAAACTGACCAATAAACCTCTACAAATGCAGACGGCGCTCAAATACACGATGAAACGGATCGGAAATCTATCAAATATACCGAATATCCCTCGTATGGGCCAATCAATTGATTTTAAGTTCATTTTAAAGTGAAATCTGAAGCGGGAAGCGTCTTCAGTCAGCTAGCTAACGGTTTACCTCAGATCCGAATCAAACCTCACTGATTCGCTCAATCAGTACCAAATCACCTGATTTTTAAATGAATATCCCCTCAGTATGGACCTATAGCGGCATATAGATCAGTCAATGGGGTTTAATAATCGTGCATTAAACAAGCAAAAGGCCTTAGATTGGATCTGAACGTGAAATAATGTGTTATAAATACCTCTATTTCTCACTGAGCCAAAGACAGGAAGAACCAAATATCCGACATGAACTAACACCATCCTTCAGATCTTCTGTTTGATGAATACAGCGTGTAAACGGATGAATAAATAATGTACATTCAGCGGGATCATATACAGTCAGTCACCGCGAGGACAAAGAAGAGTGGCGCTGTTCGATTCGCCAACCAGTCGTTCTATTGAGTCGGTTCTTCTGAATGATTCGATTGAACCGAACCTGCGTCTCTCAAACAAATCCGCGAATCGCGTTCGATTGGAATGACTCGTTCGAATGAATCGTCCTGTCCAAAGCTTCAAAGCAGCAGATTGCTATTGGAGCGACGGCATTATCTGACCACTAGAAGCGCCACTGTCATCAGTACAGTTGGAGTCTTTACAAGAACAAATGTTCGCCAGTGTGAATGAATCCAATCCGATTTCAGATTCTGAAAGCTCTGTTTAAATACAAACCTTAAACATTGCAATCCAATTCACGCATTCGTTTACATATGCAATTCACACAAAACTTATTTAGGGTGCATGTGAAGGCAAAATGATTGGGATTATTAATGACTACACCACAATTGATCTAGCTGAGCTTTAATTGCAAAAATCGTTTACAGTACTGTACCGCGTTTCATGGGTTCTCAACAGCACGGTCGCCAACGAATTAGAACGCAAGCAGCGAAAAGGAAATATTCGTACACTGCACGTTACAAAATAGACTATTGAACAAAAAAGGCGACATTTTTATACAAATGCTTTGATATTTACAGCCTGTGGTCTCAACCATTGCATTAGAATAATTATTAAAAAAAGAATAAAATATATGCATAATTAATTGAATTCAATACAACACACACTTTGGTTATTCACATTTGGCCCAAACATGCTTTACTGCACCGTGCTTATAATAAACAGAACGATTCTGTCAGCTGGTGCGAACGCTAATATAGTCATCGCTGGTGTGAACGGGCCTTAAAAGATCAGTTCACTTCAGAGTTAAAATCTCCCGATCATTCACTCTCCTCATGTCATCCAAGATGTTCATGTGTTTCTTTCTTCAGTCGAAAAGAGGAACTCATTCCAGGATTGTTCTCCATATAGTGGACTTCAATGGGGTTCAACGGGTCCAAATGTCAGTTTCAGTGCAGCTTCAAAGATCTACATGATCCAGACGAGGAACAAGAGTCTGATCTAGAGAAACCACCGACATTTTATTAAAAAATATATACTTTTTAACCACAAATGCTGGTCTTGCACTGCTCTGATGCGCCACACATCACGCCATCACGCTGATTTCTGCTCCACTAAAGAAAGATATAAACATCGTGGATGACAAGAGGGCGAGGAAATGATCAGGATATTGAAGTGAATGAATCTATGAAATAAAGCACACAGATGGCGTGTCCTCCAGTCTTCATTTCACACCTGAACAAATATAACACTGTTGTACATGCGGGTTCACTGCATCACTATTATCAGATTGAATTGTTGGATTGTTTGGAGCGTTTCACAGGGAGGCAAAGGCTCAGTTCTGAAGGGGTTGAAAGAGCGTGTCATTCTGAACTGGATTCATGAACGCCCAATAAGAACAGTCTGAAATGCTCACTGATGCACCGCAGTGAAATGCTGTGATTTCTTCATGTATTTGAGCCGTACCCTTCTGACGTCACTCTGAGTCTGAACCTGCAGTTGAACGCACACTTAAAAATAAAGCTGATGAACCTTGAACATCCACAGAGCCTTTCCATCGAAGGTTCTTTACAGTGAAGAAGATCTTTAAATTCTTAAATTGTTCTTGGTTCACCGAAAGGTTCCATGTTTGGTTCTTCTATTTGAAACCCAACTCTTGTTGCACTAAACGCCTCCATTGTTGGTTCCTGCATTCAAACTCAACTTTTTTTCCCTGTTCCGGTGGAATGTTTTTTGCATATGTCGTGGAAATACTCTAAGGATGGAAAAGCAGCGGCGACTCCGGTGTGGTCTCACTGCGTGCTGCCGTAGTGATTTGGAGAATCTGACGTGTCTTGAAGGCTCGTGTGGGAGATCTCCTCATCTCTATTTGACGCGCTCTTGGCGTTGAAGAGATCCGACACAAAGAACACCTGCGTCGTGAACGTATAATATGATTAAACTGTGTGCGTTCTATATCAAAGGCCTCACAGCTGCCGTACTTACAGTGAACAGAGCCACGGCGGCTCCCTGAGAGAGTCCGGTGAGAACGTCGCTCCAGTGGTGTTTGTAGTCGGAGACGCGCGACAGTCCCACGTACAGAGAGGCGGCGACGAACGAGAACTGGAGCGTCGGACGCACCAGACGAGTCCATCCGGCCCTCAGTCTCGACTGGACGTACAGCTTTAAAGAGCAAACAATGAGTCACTTCAGGCAAGACTAAAAGCATTTCACCATGTTTTAGCAGTAAATCAGGGGAATGATCCATGATCAAGCCTTCAGAATACAGACATGAATAACAAGTGAGTCGTGTGATTTGAGACTCTCAACCTCGGTTTGCCTGTAGTGTCTCACCGTAAATCTGATGAAACGCATGAGATACTGTCACTTACAGCGAGGAACAGCATGCAGTACATGGAGAACGACGAGTGGCCGGAGTAAAACGAAAGCCTGTCCGTAGAACAGAGAGAAAAGAAAGAGGTTGTCAAAACCTGACCAGAAATTCTGAAGAAGCTTTTAAAGCTTAAACTTTGACGTTTTTGAAGACAATAGTTCATCAGAAAACAAATATACCGATAGATGGATGAATAGATATGTTGCTGACGTATTTTAACGCCTTGCTGGTGTGTTGTGTTGCTGCTAGCATGATTTAGCACATTGTTGTTAACATGCAATATCACCGCTTGCATATATTATCACATTACTAGCATGAATTAACATGTTATTAGCATGTTTTAACACATTGTTAGCATAAGTTAGCATTTTGCTAACATGGCTTGACACGTTGCTAGCATGAATTAACATGTTTTAGCATGTTTCTAGCATTATTTAACACCTTATTAGCATGTCCTAGCCTAGCTAGTCATTGTGATAGATATGTTACTATCTATCTAACATGATTTAGCACATTGTTACTGTGTTTAGCATGCTGCTAGCATGATTTAACACATTGCTAGCATGTTTCTATCATGAATTAGCACATTGCTAGTGTGATTTATCATGTTGGTAACACGTTTTAACGCATTGTTAGCATGATCACATTGCTAGTTTGATTTAACATGTTTGCTAACACGTTTTAACACATTTCTTGCATTAATTAGCATGTTTTATCATGTTGTTAGCATGGATGATCATTTTTTTTTATCATTTTGCTAACTTGAAATATCACATCGCTTACATGTCACATTGCTAGCATGAATTAACATGTTATTAGCATGAACTAGCATGTTTTAATATATTAATATGAATTAAAATGTTTTTATCATAATGTTAGCATGATTTAGCATTTTGCTAACATGAATTAACATGTTTTAATACATTATAAACCTGTTTTAGCATGATTCAACACATTGTTAGCATGTTACTAGACAGACAGATCAATCGATCGATCAAAGGCTAGTTTGTGTGTCAGTCGATGGTTGAGTTTGAATTGCCTCATTTGAAAAGTCTGTGGGATTTTTAATCATCATTTTTAGGAAAACTGTACTTCTGATCAGTTAGAAAAGCTACAGCAACACGAGTTTGGTGGTTCTAGCAGGAGAGAGAGTCAGAAATTTTAGTCTGAGAAGAAGAAGAATGAATTTCTCAAGCAACGTGAAGAAATGTGTTTGACTCACCGGCCCTCATTGGTGAGGCCTGGATCTCCAGTGCAGGTGAAGTTCTCAATGTAACCGGATTTACAGTCAATGAGGCTCCAGTGCGGTTTGCAGACGGTCAGGAAGTGCGGCCGCAGCCGGCCGATGGTGTATTTGGCGATGTCGGTCAGCGACTGGCTCAGCGCCGCTCCGAACACAAACGATCCCACGGCCTTGTACACACACTACATACTCATAACTGAACGAGGCTCTGGACCTCAGATAGATCGAGAAACACTCGCCGAAGATGATCTGTGGTGACGAGAACAAACGTCAAACAACTCAAACTCTGACTTTATCACAATTGTTGTTAAAAGATCAACTTCTGCGATATAAACACAGTCGCAAGGGAAAAAAGATTTTTAAAAAAGTCCCAATTTTCTGTTTTGTTTTTTATTCCATGGAGGAAGGAAGCTTCCATAGAAATGACTGTATTTGAGCACATACATGTTCATTGTAAAGTTTAATTGTCGTTGAGAGAGGCTGAAGTCTCACCAGCAGCAGAGCGAACGGGATCATGATTCCCATCAGTAACTGGTAAGAGATGGTGTCTTCTCTGAACGGGTACTTGATGGAGTCGTCGCTGCAAAAAAAGCCTCTTTTGAACGGCGTGTGCTGAATGTTCAATACGGCGAACGGAAGTCCAGCTAAAAGAAAGGGCAAAAAAATTGCTGAAATATGTGAAAGAGGAAATACAGTAAAGGACGGACTATTAAACTGATTTATTTTATTTATTTGATAGTAAACATGTTGTTGGTAATATTATATATCTGGAGAGGAACGGAGGAGAACATTCACTATTGTGCTTAACAGACAAATACCTTCTCATTATTGAAATCAATAGTTCAGCAATAGAGGTGGAACAACGAGTGTTATTATTCTGGCATTTGTATTCGTCCAATCCGGTGAATTCCTCACTGTGGACATTAACGTTAATTAGGAATCACAGCCTCTCCGGAGGAATTTCCTCACGCACAAACATTCTGAGCATTTCTGTTCAAGATCTAATTCTATAACGTTCAGATAACAGTGAAGCTGAAGCTGAATGAAAAGGGTTAAACTTTCAGAGAACACAGACAAATCCAGCGGTTGGGTTAAATCTCTGACCCATCCTGCTGGGTAGAGTTATTTAACTCAATGACTGTATGACTGGCTTAGAATGAACCCCAAATATATAAATATATATATATATATATTAATAAGCAATTTAATACATGTTTATTGTTTAATTATTATTTATTAACCATATTAATAAATGTTAATTTTGGATTCATTATAGGTAATACCAATATAATAATTTAAACAATAGTTTGGTTAAATAAAACTAGCCAAAAGGTTTGGTCAAACATTTAACCCAATCGCTGGGTTAAAACATTCCAGTCACTGGGTTAAAACATTTCTATTGCTGGGTTAAAACTACCCATTTGCTGGGTTTGTCCATTTTCAACCCAGCTTGGGTTATTTTTAACCCAGCATTCTTTAGTGTAAGCTAACACAAAAATGTAGTAAAATATTTTGCTAATATTCCCATTAAATTATTAAAATGTTACAAATGAAAGTTTCCTGAATGTTCAAAACGTCCAGTTTTTTAGATGTTGTAAAACAGTTCTTCCCAAACGATGGGCCGTAGTTCAAATCAATATATTAAAATAATTCAAACATTCCAATTGTTCTAAAATTTGATTTTTTTTTTTGAAAGTATGTAAGGCTCGTGTGATGGATTTAAATATATTTGTAAAGAATGTTTACATCATCGTTCTCATAATTCACAAGAAATTCTTACAAACTTGTTAATAAATGTATTTTGTAAGTAAATGTCGGTATATATTTTTAACGGCGGCTCGTGGAGCTTTTGCGGTGTTTTTTTTTGGGGGGGGCTTCCCCCTCTTAAGTTTGGGAAGCTCTGCTGGAAAACATTTTTTTTCCTCGATTTTATGCGAACATTCCATTTTCTCATTCTTCAAACATTGAGGGAACGTTAGTTTTGAATGTTCTCAGAACGTTCTGAAACACATTAACGTCAAACGAACGTCCAAACAAAACATTTCAGACAGAAGCGCTCCATGAACGAGCGTTTTGAGAACATTCCTGAAGTTTGTGAGAACGCTCCTCACATCACTTCTGCACACGGACTCGAACCCCTGGAGCTCTGAGAGAGAATGAAGCTCTGTATCGCATCGCGCATGTTACTGTAACTGTAAACGTGGAGTGACGTATGAACATACGTGTTGAATGTGGATGTGAACGTTCCGAACGCTTCGTGAATACTCGACGCGACAGTGAAACATTGTAACCTTCATCAGATCTGTGCGAATATGAGACAGTGGATGAATACGGACTCACCGAGCAGCAGACAGCTGAGGTCCACACACACACTCAAGAGCCCCTTCATCTCGAACATCCTCAGCTCGAGTCCGAGCAGAGCTTCAACATTTATTCAGATGAAACAACGAAACGAGCGCGGAGCTCTTTAACTTCTCCACGGGAACGCACGAGTTAATCTGCGGATAATCTGATCTTCGAGCGAAAAAAAAAAACACCCGACTGAGTTTTTCCGTCGTTATCGTGATGAACGCGCGGGAATCAAGCGGGTTTTGTGGCGCTGGTCCGACGAATGTCGCCGTTACTTCTCCTGTTACTTCATATCGCATGATGGTGAGGTCAATCCTTCCGTTTGTCAATCATCTACAAGCCCCGCCCACCGTCCTCTTCCTCAGCGGTCACTGATTCTCACTCACCTCCAGTGAAACAGGCAGACAGAGGTCATTTACACATATAATCGGGTTTATTTATATCACTTCATGCCAAACGGGTTGTTTAAAAGCAGTTTCACATTAATAAAAGGGGAAAAAACACAATCAATGATGCAACGATTCAGTTGATTCAACAGCACTTCCTATCCAACATCATTTCTAAATGTTTATAGAGCTTTCAAAACATCCGGGTTTTAAAGTATTTTGTCATGTTGCACTTTTCAGTGTTTTCTTTACTGATAGATAAATAACATGTGTGCCGATGTTTTGAGAACATTATTAAAGACCAGGTAACGTTAGTTCGTAACCTTGAGAACGTGATCAGTTTAAGCTGATCCTCCTCATGGCTTCATATTGAGCAGGTTGTTGATCAGCTGACCGTGAGACGCTTCGTTCAGAGCTTTAGACCTCAAGCACAGTTTGAAGGTCTCTGTGGATGAACGCGCGCGACAGTCAGTCTGACGCCACCGCTGGATCAGGCCGCGCGCCGGCGCTCGGACCACCCGCAGACCGCTGCGCAGGAACTTCCTGTAGAGACGCGCGTCCTGTGCGGCACTTCCTGTCGCTGACGCGTCAAATCCACCTTTGAGAAGATGCAGCAGATCAAACCAGATCATGGCAACAACATGCTCTTCCTCAGAGTTTCTGTCTTGTTTTATATCTAAATATAACATCTAAACGTTCTTAAATCAAGATACATTTACTGGAGAAGAGAAATGTTAATGAAAAATGTTAGAAAGTACAAATTTATGAACATGAGGAGTTTAATGAAGTGTTCGTAAAACTAGAACAAACATGTATGTGGAAGCTTGTTTTCACCACTTAATATAAAAAAATAACAAAGGGAATTCTGACTTTATTTCTCAATTCTGACTTTATTTCTCAATTCTGACTTTATTTCTCTCAATTCTGACTTTATATTTCTCAATTCTGACTTTATTTCTCTCAATTCTGACTTTATTTCTCAATTCTGACTTTATATTTCTCAATTCTGACTTTATATCTCAATTCTGACTTTATATCTCACAATTCTGACTTTATTTCTCAATTCTGACTTTATTTCTCAATTCTGACTTTATATTTCTCAATTCTGACTTTATTTCTCAATTCTGACTTTATTTCTCAATTCTGACTTTATTTCTCAATTCTGACTTTATTTCTCAATTCTGACTATTTCTCAGTTCTGACTTTATATCTCTCAATTCTGACTTTATATCTCTCAATTCTGACTTTATATCTCTAAATTCTGACTTTATATTTCTCAATTCTGACTTTATTTCTCAATTCTGACTTTATTTCTCAATTCTGACTATTTCTCAATTCTGACTTTATATCTCTCAATTCTGACTTTATATCTCACAATTCTGACTTTATTTCTCAATTCTGACTTTATTTCTCAATTCTGACTTTATATCTCAATTCTGACTATTTCTCAATTCTGACTTTATATCTCTCAATTCTGACTTTATTTCTCAATTCTGACTTTATTTCTCAATTCTGACTTTATTTCTCAATTTTGACTTTATATTTCTCAATTTTGACTTTATATTTCTCAATTCTGACTTTATATCTCAATTCTGACTTTATTTCTCAATTCTGACTTTATATTTCTCAATTCTGACTTTATATTTCTCAATTCTGACTTTATATCTCACAATTCTGACTTTATATCTCTCAATTCTGACTTTATATCTCTCAATTCTGACTTTATTTCTCACAATTCTGACTTTATATCGCAATTCTGATTTTATATCTCACAATTCTGACTTTATATCTCTCAATTCTGACTTTATTTCTCATAATTCTGACTTTATATCTCATAATTCTGACTTTATATCTCAATTCTGACTTTATATCCCACAATTCTGACTTTATATCTCTCAATTCTGACTTTATTTCTCATAATTCTGACTTTCTATCTCATAATTCTGACTTTCTATCTCAATTCTGACTTTATATCTCACAATTCTGACTTTATATCTCGCAATTCTGACTTTATATCTCACAATTCTGACTTTATATCTCTCAATTCTGACTTTATTTCTCATAATTCTGACTTTATATCTCAATTCTGACTTTATATCTCACAATTCTGACTTTATATCTCTCAATTCTGACTTTCTATCTCTCAATTCTGACTTTATTTCTCATAATTCTGACTTTCTATCTCATAATTCTGACTTTCTATCTCAATTCTGACTTTATATCTCACAATTCTGACTTTATTTCTCAATTCTGACTTTATTTCTCAATTCTGACTTTATATTTCTCAATTCTGACTTTATATCTCTCAATTCTGACTTTATATCTCTCAATTCTGACTTTATATCTCTCAATTCTGACTTTATATTTCTCAATTCTGACTTTATTTCTCAATTCTGACTTTATTTCTCAATTCTGACTTTATATCTCACAATTCTGACTTTATATCTCTCAATTCTGACTTTATATCTCTCAATTCTGACTTTATATTTCTCAATTCTGACTTTATATCTCTCAATTCTGACTATTTCTCAATTCTGACTTTATATCTCTCAATTCTGACTTTATTTCTCAATTCTGACTTTATTTCTCAATTCTGACTTTATTTCTCAATTCTGACTTTATTTCTCAATTCTGACTTTATATCTCTCAATTCTGACTTTATATTTCTCAATTCTGACTTTATTTCTCAATTCTGACTTTATTTCTCAATTCTGACTATTTCTCAATTCTGACTTTATATCTCTCAATTCTGACTTTATATCTCACAATTCTGACTTTATTTCTCAATTCTGACTTTATTTCTCAATTCTGACTTTATATCTCAATTCTGACTATTTCTCAATTCTGACTTTATATCTCTCAATTCTGACTTTATTTCTCAATTCTGACTTTATTTCTCAATTCTGACTTTATTTCTCAATTTTGACTTTATATTTCTCAATTTTGACTTTATATTTCTCAATTCTGACTTAATATCTCAATTCTGACTTTATTTCTCAATTCTGACTTTATATTTCTCAATTCTGACTTTATATTTCTCAATTCTGACTTTATATCTCACAATTCTGACTTTATATCTCTCAATTCTGACTTTATATCTCTCAATTCTGACTTTATTTCTCACAATTCTGACTTTATATCGCAATTCTGATTTTATATCTCACAATTCTGACTTTATATCTCTCAATTCTGACTTTATTTCTCATAATTCTGACTTTATATCTCATAATTCTGACTTTATATCTCAATTCTGACTTTATATCTCACAATTCTGACTTTATATCTCTCAATTCTGACTTTATTTCTCATAATTCTGACTTTCTATCTCATAATTCTGACTTTCTATCTCAATTCTGACTTTATATCTCACAATTCTGACTTTATATCTCGCAATTCTGACTTTATATCTCACAATTCTGACTTTATATCTCTCAATTCTGACTTTATTTCTCATAATTCTGACTTTATATCTCATAATTCTGACTTTATATCTCAATTCTGACTTTATATCTCACAATTCTGACTTTATATCTCTCAATTCTGACTTTATTTCTCATAATTCTGACTTTCTATCTCATAATTCTGACTTTCTATCTCAATTCTGACTTTATATCTCACAATTCTGACTTTATTTCTCAATTCTGACTTTATATTTCTCAATTCTGACTTTATATCTCTCAATTCTGACTTTATATCTCTCAATTCTGACTTTATATCTCTCAATTCTGACTTTATATTTCTCAATTCTGACTTTATTTCTCAATTCTGACTTTATTTCTCAATTCTGACTTTATATCTCACAATTCTGACTTTATATCTCTCAATTCTGACTTTATATCTCTCAATTCTGACTTTATATTTCTCAATTCTGACTTTATATCTCTCAATTCTGACTATTTCTCAATTCTGACTTTATATCTCTCAATTCTGACTTTATTTCTCAATTCTGACTTTATTTCTCAATTCTGACTTTATTTCTCAATTCTGACTTTATTTCTCAATTCTGACTATTTCTCAGTTCTGACTTTATATCTCTCAATTCTGACTTTATATCTCTCAATTCTGACTTTATATCTCTCAATTCTGACTTTATATTTCTCAATTCTGACTTTATTTCTCAATTCTGACTTTATTTCTCAATTCTGACTATTTCTCAATTCTGACTTTATATCTCTCAATTCTGACTTTATATCTCACAATTCTGACTTTATTTCTCAATTCTGACTTTATTTCTCAATTCTGACTTTATATCTCAATTCTGACTATTTCTCAATTCTGACTTTATATCTCTCAATTCTGACTTTATTTCTCAATTCTGACTTTATTTCTCAATTCTGACTATTTCTCAGTTCTGACTTTATATCTCTCAATTCTGACTTTATATCTCTCAATTCTGACTTTATATCTCTCAATTCTGACTTTATATTTCTCAATTCTGACTTTATATCTCAATTCTGACTTTATATCTCACAATTCTGACTTTATATCTCTCAATTCTGACTTTATTTCTCATAATTCTGACTTTCTATCTCATAATTCTGACTTTCTATCTCAATTCTGACTTTATATCTCACAATTCTGACTTTATATCTCGCAATTCTGACTTTATATCTCACAATTCTGACTTTATATCTCTCAATTCTGACTTTATTTCTCATAATTCTGACTTTATATCTCATAATTCTGACTTTATATCTCAATTCTGACTTTATATCTCACAATTCTGACTTTATATCTCTCAATTCTGACTTTATTTCTCATAATTCTGACTTTCTATCTCATAATTCTGACTTTCTATCTCAATTCTGACTTTATATCTCACAATTCTGACTTTATTTCTCAATTCTGACTTTATTTCTCAATTCTGACTTTATATCTCACAATTCTGACTTTATATCTCTCAATTCTGACTTTATATTTCTCAATTCTGACTTTATATCTCTCAATTCTGACTATTTCTCAATTCTGACTTTATATCTCTCAATTCTGACTTTATTTCTCAATTCTGACTTTATTTCTCAATTCTGACTTTATTTCTCAATTCTGACTTTATTTCTCAATTCTGACTATTTCTCAGTTCTGACTTTATATCTCTCAATTCTGACTTTATATCTCTCAATTCTGACTTTATATCTCTCAATTCTGACTTTATATTTCTCAATTCTGACTTTATTTCTCAATTCTGACTTTATTTCTCAATTCTGACTATTTCTCAATTCTGACTTTATATCTCTCAATTCTGACTTTATATCTCACAATTCTGACTTTATTTCTCAATTCTGACTTTATTTCTCAATTCTGACTTTATATCTCAATTCTGACTATTTCTCAATTCTGACTTTATATCTCTCAATTCTGACTTTATTTCTCAATTCTGACTTTATTTCTCAATTCTGACTATTTCTCAGTTCTGACTTTATATCTCTCAATTCTGACTTTATATCTCTCAATTCTGACTTTATATCTCTCAATTCTGACTTTATATTTCTCAATTCTGACTTTATTTCTCAATTCTGACTTTATTTCTCAATTCTGACTATTTCTCAATTCTGACTTTATATCTCTCAATTCTGACTTTATATCTCACAATTCTGACTTTATTTCTCAATTCTGACTTTATTTCTCAATTCTGACTTTATATCTCAATTCTGACTATTTCTCAATTCTGACTTTATATCTCACAATTCTGACTTTATTTCTCAATTCTGACTTTATTTCTCAATTCTGACTTTATATCTCAATTCTGACTATTTCTCAATTCTGACTTTATATCTCTCAATTCTGACTTTATTTCTCAATTCTGACTTTATTTCTCAATTCTGACTTTATTTCTCAATTTTGACTTTATATTTCTCAATTTTGACTTTATATTTCTCAATTCTGACTTTATATCTCAATTCTGACTTTATTTCTCAATTCTGACTTGATATTTCTCAATTCTGACTTTATATTTCTCAATTCTGACTTTATATCTCACAATTCTGACTTTATATCTCTCAATTCTGACTTTATATCTCTCAATTCTGACTTTATTTCTCACAATTCTGACTTTATATCGCAATTCTGATTTTATATCTCACAATTCTGACTTTATATCTCTCAATTCTGACTTTATATCTCTCAATTCTGACTTTATTTCTCACAATTCTGACTTTATATCTCAATTCTGACTTTATATCTCACAATTCTGACTTTATATCTCTCAATTCTGACTTTATATCTCTCAATTCTGACTTTATTTCTCACAATTCTGACTTTATATCTCGCAATTCTGACTTTATATCTCACAATTCTGACTTTATATCTCAATTCTGACTTTATATCTCTCAATTCTGACTTTATATCTCAATTCTGACTTTATATCTCACAATTCTGACTTTATATCTCTCAATTCTGACTTTATATCTCTCAATTCTGACTTTATTTCTCACAATTCTGACTTTATATCGCAATTCTGATTTTATATCTCACAATTCTGACTTTATATCTCTCAATTCTGACTTTATATCTCTCAATTCTGACTTTATTTCTCACAATTCTGACTTTATATCTCAATTCTGACTTTATATCTCACAATTCTGACTTTATATCTCTCAATTCTGACTTTATATCTCTCAATTCTGACTTTATTTCTCACAATTCTGACTTTATATCTCGCAATTCTGACTTTATATCTCACAATTCTGACTTTATATCTCAATTCTGACTTTATATCTCTCAATTCTGACTTTATTTCTCACAATTCTGACTTTATATCGCAATTCTGATTTTATATCTCACAATTCTGACTTTATATCTCAATTCTGACTTTATATCTCACAATTCTGACTTTATATCTCTCAATTCTGACTTTATATCTCTCAATTCTGTCTTTATTTCTCTCAATTCTGACTTTATATCTCGCAATTCTGACTTTATATCTCACAATTCTGACTTTATATCTCAATTCTGACTTTATATCTCAATTCTGACTTTATATCTCACAATTCTGACTTTATTTCTCGCAATTCTGACTTTATATCTCACAATTCTGACTTTATATCTCACAATTCTGACTTTATTTCTCGCAATTCTGACTTTATATCTCACAATTCTGACTTTATATCTCTCAATTCTGACTTTATTTCTCATAATTCTGACTTTATATCTCATAATTCTGACTTTATATCTCAATTCTGACTTTATATCTCACAATTCTGACTTTATATCTCTCAATTCTGACTTTATTTCTCATAATTCTGACTTTCTATCTCATAATTCTGACTTTCTATCTCAATTCTGACTTTATATCTCGCAATTCTGACTTTATATCTCAATTCTGACTTTATTTCTCAATTCTGACTTTATGTCTCAATTCTGATTTTATATCTTGCAATTCCAACTTTTTTTCTCACAATTCAGACTTTTTTTCTCAAAATTGTGAGATATAAATTCGCACTTACCTGTTTTATTTTTTATTTGATGGTATAAACAAGCTTCCATAAATATCTGCCAATGGAGTCAGAAAAATATTCTTGTTTTCCCTTTGAATTGTTTATTTGTCTGACTCCATCGTTCTGAAGCACAAACTCATTTTTCAGTCATTTTTCTTCACCAGTAAATGAATCTTGATTTTTAAGAATCTTTAGATATTTTTGCTGGAAAACAAGACAGAAAAATTATAAGAAAGAACATGTTTTATTCTTTCATTTATTGTTTTGCAGTGCTGAAGTCTGAAGTGATTTTCTCACCGATATTCATGAAGTCTGATCTATACTGACACGTCATCCCAAAATCAAAGTCCTTCCAGAATCCAAAATCTTTCTTGATCACCTGCCAATGAAAAGCAGACACACATTATATACAGATGACCGTGTCCCGATGTCTTCATGAAGTATTGAATAAAAGAGATCTGACCAGCTGATCTTCAGCAGAAGGGATGTGTTGACCATAGATGACCTCTGGATTATACTGGCTGAACATCACCGGATAAAACACCTGTTTACCTGTGAGAGTGAGTGTGCGTGTGTGTGTGTGTGTGTGTGTGTGTGTGAGTGTGTGTGAGAGAGAGTGTGTGTGAGTGTGTGTGAGAGTGTGAGTGTGTGTGTGTGTTGAGAAGAACACGAGCATCAGCACATAAAGTCAGTCTGTTGTCCAACTGTCTGTGATCCAATCAAAAGTCTTTTATACTTTACTATATTTTAAGGTAACAAGTTTTCAGTTTGACTCATTCAAAACATAAAAAGTTGATGATCTAGAAATAAAACTCCCGGCATGAAGCTGCTCTGAACGCGTGTCTCCTCTGATTCTCTGTACCTGCTTCAGCGTTCATGCGGCAGGAGTTCAGGAAGTCAGCGGTGAAGTGAACGTTCACGTCGCAGAAGAACAGCAGGACGTCCCCCCGCGTCCAGGAGCGAGCGCCGACGTCCAGCCCTCGAGCCCTGGAGAACGCCTCATTCACACGGATCAGAGTCACGTTCCTGGACCTCGTCCTCCTGCAGGACAGACGCTGATGAGCGGAGGTTCAGAACAGAGACCGTGACACAAAAAGTCAGTTATATTACAGTTATATTACAGTTCTGCAGCGGGTCCGTCAATTAATGTTTGATGTTTTTACCCTTGTTTTAATTTGATTAATTATTTGTATATTACTGTCTTAACATAACATTACTATCGTAACATGATTGATTTCTATTAATATCAGAGACATTTCGTCTCTCATCTGAGGGTCCTCGCCCCGAAAACCGCTGAAGACCCCGAATTACATACTAAGTCATAATTATGAGATAAAAAGTCAAAATCATGACATACTAATTTTATGTCATAATTAACAGTATAATTTCAACTTTCCATCTCAGTTATGGCTTATATAATTAATAGTCATCATTTTGACTTTTATCGTCATAATTGTGACCTTCATTGAGTCACTAGTCATAATTTCATAATTTTAGATTTTTATGTCATAAAAATGATTTAGTATGTCATAATTTCATTTTAGTATGTAATAATTTAGACTTTCAATCTCATAAATATTAATCATAATTATAACAAAAATGAAATTATGAGTCAAGTTATAATATCAAGACTGTCCAATTGTTTTAATTTGTCATAATTTTGACTTTTCTTCTCATGAATATGATTTAGTATGTCATAATTTCAATTTTTTGTCATAATTTCATTTTAGCATGTAATAATTTAGACTTTCAATCTCATAAATATTAATCATAATTATAACAAAATTGAAATTATGAGTCCAGTTATAATATCAAGACTGTCAAATTGTTTTAGTTTGTCATAATTTCGACTTTTTTTCTCATAAATATGATTTAGTATGTCATAATTTCATTTTAGTATGTAATAATTTAGACTTTCAATCTCAATAATATTAATCATAATTATGACAAAATTGAAATTATGAGTCCAGTTATAATTTCAAGACTGTCAATTTGTTTTAGTTTGTCATAATTTCGACTTTTCTTCTCATGAATATGATTTAGTATGTCATAATTTCAATTTTTTTGTCATAATTTCATTTTAGTATGTAATAATTTAGACTTTTAATCTCATTAATATTAATCATAATTATGACAAAAATGAAATTATGAGTCAAGATATAATATCAAGACTGTCCAATTGTTTTAATTTGTCATAATTTCGATTTTTCTTCTCATGAATATGATTTAGAATGTCATAATTTCACGTTTTTGGCATGATGATGATGATTCACGAAAGCATGAATTGTTTAAATGGGCTTGAGTTTATTGGACGTGTTTTTCACTCGTGTAAAGGTGTTTATTCTACCTGGATATTCCATCCACAATTCCTTTCACTTCATCCATCTTGTCTGACCCAAAGAGCACGACGGTGAGGTGAGTCCGTCCGTCCTGACCGCCGCACACTTCACTGAGACACACAGAGGTTAATGACGCGTCACATGACCCTGATGGACCACGAGACCAACACAGACTCGTTTCACCTGAAGCGCCGCATGAAGAGTCTGAACGCGTCCACGCTCTCGGCCAGCGGCACGACGACGTTGATGAGGATCTGGGACGTGTCCATGAACTCCTCTTTGACCTTCATCAGCGGAGCAAACGGACGGAAGAAGACGAGTCTCCTGAAGTCTGGAACGCTGTTTTCTCTGAAGGCAAGATCATATAAAGTTCCTTTGTCCCTCTCTGTGCGGAAGATTCCTGCCATCAAAGACAAAGAATCTCAAACGGGAAAGACTTTGGGAACGTTATACGTTCTGAAACATTGAAATAACGTTAGATGAACGTCCAACTAAAACGTGAACGATGTATAAATAATGTTTTTGTGCTAATGTTTTGAGAACATTATTGAAGACCAGATAACTCTGAACGAACGTTCTACTAACGTCACTGGAAGAAGAACCGTGTCAGAACGTTCCCTGTTCGCTGGGTGAGAAACTGTGAGCGATCTCACCTTCAGAGAAGTGTTTTGGAGAGTAAGTCCTCCGCCGCTGCGAGTCTCCCACCTGCGGTTGGTTCAGCAGATGCAGCGCCGCTTCCAGCGCTCCGTTCAGCTCGTCCCTGCGGTCCCGGCGGAGCGGGTTCTCCACAGGGAGTCGCGTGAGGCCGGTCTCCAGCTGATAAACCCTGTGGAGGGTGAAGCTCTCGAACGGCACCACTGCAAACTCGTTCTCCAGCCGTTCTCCTGAGTCGACCTCGGCCCGTTTCAGCTGGTTTCGCATGAACTCTTCCAGCTCCGAACGGCTCCTTTCCTCACGGTCCGGTGGGAAGATCGCTGACCTCTCCTGCAGGTCTTTCTTCAGCTGCCAGATTTGTTTGGTGAGGTTGGCGGTGTAGAGCAGATACTGCTGCTCGTGACGGTGCAGTAAAGCCTCGTACGCGTCTTCACCCGCCGGCCTCCCTGACCGGCCCCGGGTTCGAGTCCCGCAGGACAGACGGTACAGCAGCAGAGCGAAGCAGAACAGCAGCAGCGCGGCGCTGACCGGCCCGCCGGGTCTCCTCGGCATGACTGACCTGTGAGACTACACAGACGATTCTAATGATGCAGACTTCTGCAGTTTTGGACTTTCAACCGTTTCAGCGTCAAGTGATTTCATCCATTGCTTGGGAACTCTTGATGTCAGATCATGTCTTCTCTCCTTGATTTCATAAAAAGTGCACACAAAAAAACAGGTGTCAACGTGATTCTGGTCGTGCACTTTCGATGAGATTAAAGCCCAAAGTATACCTCACTTTTTACATGTTTGCGAGGGTCAGCGTGGATGTTTGTAACCACGCACGTCGCACATTTGATAACTTTTGCAGTAATGAGTTTATCCACAAGGAGGCAGCCGTGTCCTGGGGCGTCGATTCACAAGGTCGTCGGAGAAAAACTGCATTAACAGGACAGACCGGAACGCATGCGAGCTACTGTGACAATGGAGGCCTACAGAGACGAGGTTAGAAAATACAACTCTAACATGAACGAACACAAAGATGTTTATTTGAGTTGTAACTCGTGGCGAGAGATTGGTCAAAACTGAACGCCTGTGTACGCGAATGAGTTGAATGAACAAGTATTTAACCACCAATTACAAAAATCAAGATAAATCTGCACACTGTTGGATTTGCTTTGAAACAATTTCACTCAGAAATGGCTAAATTTCATGTAAAATATCAAGTAATACACTGAATTAAACATGAACTTTTGAAGTAGAAAGACTGAAACAGCATTCTCTTGTAAAATGTACTCTAATATCTAGAGATGCAGCGATTATATCAGACAGTGAAAGCAAAGTTTCAGCCAATAGTTTAAAAACAGCCGATTATATCCTGTCAATCACAAGAGGGCCGGAAAATACACCGAATTTGTGCTTCGAGAAAAGAAAATGCTAAGAAAACAGTTTGATGTTCAATATTAATAGTAATTATATGAATTAATAACATTCATAAAGTTAAGAAATATTAATGTAATCTTCAGAATTAGGTTAGTGTCAATATTATTTTATATGACTGATACAGTTACTCTGAAACAAGTTGATGAAATGGAGAGAATAAATGTTATATGATCAAAATATAACAATATATGAAATTATCATTCATTTAAAAAAGGTATAAAAGGCAGAAAACTAGATAAATGTCAGTCAGAAAAATAATCTTAATTCAAAGGAAAAACAGGATCATTTTTCTGACTTTCCGTCTTAATTTCTTCAGTGATTTTTCTTCTCCAGTAAATGTCTCTTGATTTATGATTGTTTAGATATTTGTGCTGTAAAACAGGACAGAAACTCTGAGGAAGAGCATCATATTTCACAGCGTATGCCTGTAAAACCACTGAATGGTCAATTATATGATGTTATAATTAATAGTTAATAGTTAACGTTTTAAATCATTTGACCAGCATTACTGATCAAATCAAAGCTCTACTCACGGCTTCTGCTCCGGGGAAGGTTCGGCTCATGAGGGATGTTTGTCCTGCTTGTTTGCCTTGTGCCGGCGGGACGGGTCTCTGAACGGCCCCTCTGTGGGGCAGTATGGGTCATTCAGAGACGCTCTGTTGGGCCTCAGGCGACTCCTCCCATCACACTCTCAAAGCTCACTTGTTCTGCAAGGTCAATTATTCAAGCCTTGAGAAAATCAAGCAGGAAAGTGTTTTTAAAAATACGGGGTGAACTAAACCATAAAAACATTTTCATTGATTAAAATAAACTGAAATTAAAATAGTTTATTTTAAATTTTTATTTCAGCTAGTTGGCAAAGCAAAATTTCTTATTTTCATTTAGTGACATTCACTTTTTGTAATAAAAGAACTGAAACTAAATATAATGAAGGGGCCGAGCAGAAAAAGAGTTATGAAAGCTCGGAGCGTCAGACCGACGGCAACAACGGGCGATTCGACGATTTTAGTCAATGGTTGAACAAAAATCTTAAATAGAATCACTAGTAATATAATTTAATTGCCGTGGTGTGGTGTGGTGTGGTCAGAGTGAGGTGAGTCCTTTTGTTATCATCTGGTTTCATGTTTGTGAAAATTGGAGCAAGGCAGTGTTGGGGAAAACTACTTTTAAAAGTACCGCGACACTCCCTGAAAAAGTAACTAATCGCGTTACTCAGTTACTTTTTATGAAAGTCATGAATTACGTTACTTTTTCTCACCTGGGCTGGGCTTACGTTTGTTTTTTAACAAAAAACTAAATAAAATTTCTATTGTTGGCAAATGTAAAGGCCGTTTCACACCATAATAAGCCTCAGGCTGAAGGAAGAGCAACTTCACTCCTGATTCTCTCAACATGGAGAAAAGAGAGGTCAGTATAAATGGAAAAACACACATTACTTTTTTGAAAAAGTAACTCGGGAATATTATTGTAAATCTAAAAGTAAAACTTTACTTGTAACTTGAAAAAGTAATCTGATTACATAACTCAAGTTACTTTAATGGGTTACCCGCGACACTGGATCAAGGAGGATTTCGTAATGACGTCATAGGGTGTAATCTAATCATTAGCCAAGGAATCAGAGGAAAAATATTATGTATTTAGCCCTTATGGTTCAAAAGTTATTAGCATAAACATGAGTGTAAATTTGGACAGTTGGTGGCGCTAGAGGGATTGCGTTAGAGACTTGCTGTGGTTAATGTTTAGATTGTCCTTTATGCCGAATTGCCAAATTTCAAAACGTTTCACCATACGGTTCCATGGGCTGCCATAGACTTCCACTGCGGAAGAATAAGAACACGAACAGGGTTTCTACAGGTTTTATGAAGCTGAATTTAAGAGCATTTAAAGAAATTGAAGGGAGCGGAACATGAAGATGTTCTCTATAAATGAAATGTCTAGGAAGAACACAATGAGTTTATTAGTAACACTTCAACGTTTGAAAAGACAGTTTCCAACAGATCTCCATTACTTTTTAATTCCTTTTATAAAAAAATAACTTTGCTCCCAAACACTATAGTATGGAAATAGCTTTTACTGTACCTTTTGCTCACACTACAAATAAGTGATGTTTTTCATTTTCCAGTGCAAATATCTTACCTTTGGTGCTTTGCCCTTAATTAAAGGGGAACTATAATGTCCCTTTCAAAGAATGTGTGTGAAGTTTCAGCTCAAGATCATTTATTATCGCTTGTCAAATTCGCCTCTATTTGGGTGTGAGCAAAAACACACCGTTTTTGCGCGTTTTTGCGCGTGTCCCTTTAAATGCAAATGAGCTGCTGCTCCAGAAGAGGGCGGAGCTTTAACCGCTCAACAACAACAAAGCTGGAGAATCTCACGCAGACAAAATGAGGAAAGTGTTCAAACGGATGGAGAGACTCAGGAAGACGTTTCTGAACGGTTAGTGGATAAATGGATGTCGTTGCTGTGGAGTTGATCCACTCGTCGCTAGCGTGTGTCGTCACGCTCGTCTTTTTTCCTTGAATCGACCCTCGTCTGTGAAGCGGTCCGGCGTAAACTGACAACACTCGACGACAACAACTCTTCCTCTTCTCTAAAGGAGCCCGACATGGCCCCGCCCCGCCCCCTTTGTTGTGTGTTCTCGAGGGCGGGGTTTATGTAAATTTTATGGTTTGTGATGTCACTAACGCAGGAAGACGCTCGTTGTAGTCTCTAATGCATCGAATACATATTTCTCAGAGTATAAATTGTGTCCAGAATGAAGAGCTGTTTTTATTCATTACCATTTTTATAATGTCAACTCAGATCCATTAAACCAGAAGTTCACAGAAAAATAGGTAAAAAAAAGTAAAATTCATAAATTTCATTAAAATAAGAGTCTATTGAAATAAAAATATTTTTTTATTAAGTTTTAAAAATTAATAGTAAAAAAAGATTATTAAAAAATAATATATTTAAAATAAAAAAATATATAAGACCTAATATAAAAATAATATAGATTTTATATATATATAAATGAAATATGTAAAGTGTTATACATATTTAATATATATACAAATATAAAATATTACAAATTTTAGCCATTTGTTGTAGTCCTTAAACAGAAATATATCTCTTTTCATTGAACTTTGAGTGTCGTAACTTCACAGATTACACACTGACGGAAGTTAAATCATAGTCAAGCATCACTTTAATAAAAATGAGTGAATGTTTTTCAGCTAGAAAAGTTCCTGTTTAAATGTAATGCATCACAATAAACGGACAAGTTTGTTTGGTCAAATACTTGAGCGTTTAATCTTTAGTACGAGGAGCACGTGAGAGGGAATGTTAGCACTCCTTATGTCAATGACACATGAGAGAGAGAGAGAGAGAGAGAGAGAGAGAGAGAGACTATTTACAATACAAGAAAAGAACTTAAACTGACATGTGACATTCTGAACAAAACCTGTTAGAAAAGACCACCAGATGGGTTAGTTTTATTCTCAAACAGACGCACAGGAAAGGCATCGGATGCTTTCAATATAATGAACATCATTTGTTTACAACCGACTGTAAATCACAGACGGAGCGTGTTTACGATCCAACCATGTCGTAGACGTAGATGTGATAGTCATCCTCAAACTTGATGAAGTAGACGGAGGGTTTGGCCTGAACCTGCTGGATGATCGTGCCGATCCTCTGCGCTCCTTCCTTATTCAAACACTCCACCTGCTTCCCGACCAGCGAGTCGCTCACTTCCCCCGGCTCCCTGAACTCCGCCGGCTCGTCTGATGGAGGGAAACACGGAGCAAAGCTTTTAATACGCGACCTTCACCCTTCAGAATCACACGCTGAACGAGAGACAGCTTGTTACAAAAACTGCTACAGTCGTATTATTATTAATAAAAAAAGACTCGAGGTCACATTAAACTAATGAAATGAATAAAATAAAATGTAATTTAAATAGTATGACTGAACTGAGATAAATATCATTAAAATATGATATATTTACACACAGGGTCGGGGAGTAACGAGACACAAGTAACTCAGTGACACAATTTGAGTGACTGTGTTTGATTTGAAATGGGTGGTAATCAGATTCCAGTTCCATCTGAAAAGTGTTAAAGTGATTACTTTGAGTTTTAATGTCATTTAAACATGAATGTAAACATTAATGGATGATCCACGACTGTTTCCATGTTTTGCAACAGTTGTTTGAGTCCCTTGTAATTGTAAAAAAGGTAATTGCAACTTTTTATCTCACAATTCTGACTTTTTTTTTTTTTCAAAAATCCAAGATTTAAACTCACAACTGCGTTTTATAAAACCAGAATTGGGAGATATTTCCTATTCCGATATCTCATAATTCTTTCTATTCTCATTATTGTGGGTTTATCTCATAATTCTGACTTTATAACTCTCAATTGCAACTTTATATCACTCAATTCTGAGGGAAAAAGTCAGAATTGTGAGATAAAAACCTTTTTTGTGTTTGTTTCACACTTATTAGTATTCCAAAGTATTCTAAAGTATTTAGATGAAGTGACTAAACTTGAGTAATGTAACGAAATACGTCACAAATGACTTTTTAAAGCATGAATTTTGTAATCTGTAGTGAAATAGAATTTCAAAAGTAACCCACCGCCCTGCACACACCGCTAAAACTATTTAAAACACATATATGAAATATTTTTATATTTATATATGCCGTTAAAACACATGTATGCCATTAAAGTATTGAGTATTAAGTACTCTCGGCTGTCCGCTCACCGGACTCGTGAAGAATCCGCAGGTCTCCGTCTCTATAATCCTGCATCAGCTGGTACATGTACAGCATGGGGTCCTTCTCATACGTGATGAAGAACCACGCAGGCATGCTGGGAGCTCTGGACAGCACCAGACCCCTCCACTCGTCCTTGGAGCCGTCGTCCGTTTCGAACAGGTGCGCCACGGGCCGTCCCAGCAGCCTGTCCGCCAGACGAGTGTCGCTGACCCGGAACGAGGCGATCTCCCCGGGCAGAACCTCCAGATTCTGAACCCGCGGGTCTTTGAAGAGCTCCAGGCCGTAGACGCAGTCCACTCCCTTGTACTTGATGAGGTACAGAGAGGAGTTGACCGGCACCTGGACCAGCACCGTCCCCGACCACCGGGACACCGGGCCGAAGGCGTCTTCCTTCCATCCGTGCTGGATCCGGCAGCCGACGATGCTTGCCGTGGGAGACGCGGCCGGACGGACGGGAGGAGAGCGTTTGTGCCTGTGGACAGACGGCAGAGCGTTTAACAGCGCCGCGCGGCTCATTCTCACATCGCGTTCTCCAGACACTCACTTGAGCGAGCTCCTCTTCCTCATCACGGGCCGGCCGGCCGACACCCCGCCAGCTGCGGAAACACAAGAGCGCGTCGTGTCCGGTCATGCATTTAGAGCAGGTTTATTTCGCACACTATAGAGGTGACCTCTGACCTGCGGCGTGTTTGGAGCGGCTTCTGTACGGACACTCCATCTGCTGCGATCCGATCGATCACTGACGATTCCTGTCCGGACACATCGGGAACTCTTTCACAACATCCACGAACGCATTTACCAGTGAGCAACGCGTCTGTAAACTTCCCTGGATTAATGGATCTGAGTTCACATCCACTAAACATGAGCAGCTGCATTTTTATTAATTATCGTTAGCAAACATTACTAAACAATGTAAAAAAATAAACACATTTGATTAAACTAATGAGAAATTATTGAAATATAAATAATAGAAATTTGATAATATATTTTTTAATTAAATTTTTAAAAAAAAATTTAATAAAAAAATATAAAAATAAATAATGCATCGAACACATATTTTTCACAGTATATATTGGGCTCAGGATTGATATAAAAACCGGTAGTTTAAAATAAAATATAGCCGTTTATTTTCAGTTCATGTCAACTCAGATCCATTAAACCACAAGTTTACAGAAAAATAGGTAAAAAAAAGTAAAATAAATCATTTTAATTAAAATAATAAGAATCTATTGAAATAAAAAATATATTTTTAAAATATTAAGTTTTAAAAATTAAAAGTAAAAAAAAGATTTTATTATTGAAATAGAGCACTATATTTATAATACATAAAATAATACATAATATAAATTTTAGATATTAATGAATATGTAAATATATATATAGAGAGAGAAATTAGTGCTATATATGATATTGTTATATTATATTTGTATTAATTTTAAATATATATTAACATATAATATAATAATAAATATATATATAATATTATTACAAATAATAATAAACGCATCTAACAGTACTATAGTGAGTACAAAAAAAACCACTGTAACATAAAAGAAAAAATATTCACATGTTCTTTTCTCAGATTTATAACGTTGATTTTTCTCAGTAAAAATTGTGTCTCTCATGTTTCTCTCTGCGTCAAATATTAATATTAATGCAGTCTGATCGTGTGACACTAGAGTTAATAAACCCAGTGAGCTCTCTAGAGCACACTACACATGCAGCATGGTAAAGTCGGGGCTTTGGGACGTTTACCATGGTCATTTTTAAATGCATTTCTACTTTAAAGTAGAAACAAAAAACTTTAAAGTAGAAATGGTTTTTAAGTACGTACTAATGTTCATAAGAATCAGTAAATTAATTTGAGGCATTACATTAACTTAAAGGTGGGAATGAAGTGGAAAAAGCTGCTTCTGCTCCAACAACAATGAAACAATCACACACACACACTCGCACACGCACACGCACACGCACACACACACACACACACTCGCACATACACACCTCACTGTCCGGGTTTCATTGCAAATTCGCGCTTCTTCACACAGTTTAGCTTCAGAGCAAAACTCTCACAAACACTGAAACTAATTCTCACACCGCAGACTCCTCGAGCGCGTGTTTCCGCTGCACTGCGCGGGCACGAGCATGCTGACGAGAGCGCGCCTCAACACAATACACTCAAACGCGCGCGACACGAGTTTGCGAGGGACTGTATTTTCTCGGTTTTATTTCCCTTGTGTGCTCGTGTCGAGTAAAGTTGAACTTCATCAGTATCACAAAATAAGAGTGAATTCAAAACGTAGCGAACGAATTCAATTTTGAATATCGGTCTTTTCTCGTCAGAATTATGACATAAAAAGTCGAATTGATGTTATATGAAATCTAAAATTTTAATTGAAATGAAAAATTTTGGCATAAAAATAGAAATTTTGACGTGTCATGATTTCGTTGTTTTGAGTCATAATTTCGATTTTTTAAAAAAAATCTGATAATTATGTCATAATTATGAGTTGGCATGCCAGAATGAGTTTTTATGTCATAATCTAAGTCACTTTTTTTAAAATCTCACAAATATGCACTTTTATGTGACAATTAATATTTACTAAAGCTTTTTCCCCTTATGATCTTCCTAATTTCAGATGTACATTTTATTTTTCTAATGAAAACGTTTTTGTTTTTTTGAGAACTTTTATTTTGAATTTGACTCTCGGAGGGACGCGGAGACGGAAGCCGGAAGTCGATGCTCAGGAATGTTGATGTTAGAAAGTGGAAGAGAAGATCGTCAAGGAGAATTAAAATCCGCTTGATTCATTAAATCCGATCAGGATGACCGAGATCTCGAGCAGAATGTGAGAGTCGGACGGAAAACATCATGCTGATCAAACACATCAGAGTGAGTGACGTCATCGCGCTCCTTCACTGCTTTTATAGGAACTGAACGGAAAGATGTTTGAGTGTCACGAGGTTCGGATGGATCTATAACGATCATTATTTTTATGCTCTTGAAACAAAAGAAACGTGTGATTCGTTATAATGTGAGTGAGAAACACTCCATCACTGACCTGTGATCAGTCCAGCTGATCCTCTGAACCGCTGTGTGACTGAATCATGAATCATGTCTGTGTGACTGAATCGTGTCTGTGACTGATTCATGAATCATGTCTGTGTGACTGAATCATATCTGTGTGACTGAATCGTGTCTGTGACTGATTCATGAATCATGTCTGTGTGACTGAATCGTGTCTGTGACTGAATCGTGTCTGTGAGACTGAATCGAGTCTGTGTGACTGAATCATGTCTGTGACTGAATCATGTCTGTGTGACTGAATCGTGTCTGTGACTGATTCATGAATCATGTCTGTGTGACTGAATCATATCTGTGTGACTGAATCGTGTCTGTGACTGATTCATGAATCATGTCTGTGTGACTGAATCATATCTGTGTGACTGAATCATGAATCGTGTCTGTGTGACTGAATCATATCTGTGTGACTGAATCATGAATCATGTCTGTGTGACTGAATCGTGTCTGTGACTGATTCATGAATCATGTCTGTGTGACTGAATCGTGTCTGTGACTGATTCATGAATCATGTCTGTGTGACTGAATCGTGTCTGTGACTGAATCAGGTCTGTGACTGAATCATGTCTGTATAACTGAATCATATCTGTGTGACTGAATCGTGTCTGTGTGACTGAATCATATCTGTGTGACTGATTCATGAATCATGTCTGTGTGACTGAATCAGGTCTGTGACTGAATCATGTCTGTGTGACTGTATCGTGTCTGTGACTGAATCATGTCTGTGTAACTGAATCTATCTGTGTGACTGAATCGTGTCTGTGTGACTGAATCGTGTCTGTGACTGATTCATGAATCATGTCTGTGTAACTGAATCTATCTGTGTGACTGAATCGTGTCTGTGTGACTGAATCGTGTCTGTGACTGATTCATGAATCATGTCTGTGTGACTGAATCGTGTCTGTGACTGAATCGTGTCTGTGTGACTGAATCATATCTGTGTGACTGAATCGTGTCTGTGACTGATTCATGAATCATGTCTGTGTGACTGAATCGTGTCTGTGACTGAATCGTGTCTGTGTGACTGAATCATATCTGTGTGACTGAATCGTGTCTGTGTGACTGAATCATATCTGTGACTGAATCGTGTGTCTGTGACTGAATCGTGTCTGTGACTGAATCGTGTCTGTGAGACTGAATCGAGTCTGTGTGACTGAATCATGTCTGTGACTGAATCATGTCTGTGTGACTGAATCATGTCTGTGACTGATTCATGAATCATGTCTGTGTGACTGAATCATATCTGTGTGACTGAATCATATCTGTGTGACTGAATCGTGTCTGTGACTGATTCATGAATCATGTCTGTGTGACTGAATCATATCTGTGTGACTGAATCGTGTCTGTGTGACTGAATCATATCTGTGACTGAATCGTGTGTCTGTGACTGAATCGTGTGTCTGTGACTGAATCGTGTGTCTGTGACTGAATCATGTCTGTGTGACTGAATCATGTCCGTGTGACTGAATCAGGTCTGTGACTGAATCGTGTGTGTGACTGAATCGTGTCTGTGACTGAATCGTGTGTGTGACTGAATCGTGTGTGTGACTGAATCATGTCTGTGTGACTGAATCGTGTGTGTGACTGAATTGTGTGTGTGACTGAATCGTGTGTGTGACTGAATCAGGTCTGTGACTGAATCATGTCTGTATAACTGAATCATATCTGTGTGACTGAATCGTGTCTGTGTGACTGAATCATATCTGTGTGACTGATTCATGAATCATGTCTGTGTGACTGAATCAGGTCTGTGACTGAATCATGTCTGTGTGACTGAATCGTGTCTGTGACTGAATCATGTCTGTGTGACTGAATCGTGTCTGTGTGACTGAATCGTGTTTGTGACTGATTCATGAATCATGTCTGTGTGACTGAATCGTGTCTGTGACTGAATCGTGTCTGTGTGACTGAATCATATCTGTGTGACTGAATCGTGTCTGTGACTGATTCATGAATCATGTCTGTGTGACTGAATCGTGTCTGTGACTGAATCGTGTCTGTGAGACTGAATCGAGTCTGTGTGACTGAATCATGTCTGTGACTGAATCATGTCTGTGTGACTGAATCATGTCTGTGACTGATTCATGAATCATGTCTGTGTGACTGAATCATATCTGTGTGACTGAATCGTGTCTGTGACTGATTCATGAATCATGTCTGTGTGACTGAATCATATCTGTGTGACTGAATCGTGTCTGTGTGACTGAATCATATCTGTGACTGAATCGTGTGTCTGTGACTGAATCGTGTGTCTGTGACTGAATCATGTCTGTGTGACTGAATCATGTCCGTGTGACTGAATCAGGTCTGTGACTGAATCGTGTGTGTGACTGAATCGTGTCTGTGACTGAATCGTGTCTGTGTGACTGAATCATATCTGTGTGACTGAATCGTGTCTGTGACTGATTCATGAATCACGTCTGTGTGACTGAATCGTGTCTGTGACTGAATCGTGTCTGTGTGACTGAATCATATCTATGTGACTGAATCGTGTCTGTGTGACTGAATCGTGTGTCTGTGACTGAATCGTGTGTCTGTGACTGAATCATGTCTGTGAGACTGAATCGAGTCTGTGTGACTGAATCATGTCTGTGACTGAATCGTGTGTGTGACTGAATCGTGTGTGTGTTCTCCTCAGCAGCGCAGTGTCGGCCGGGCGAAGGTGGCCCATGCAGTGGTGGTGATCTTCATGGAGTTCTTCGCCTGGGGTCTCCTGACCACCCCGATGCTGACAGTCAGTCATTTCAATGTCAAGATTTACTGTAATGGTTCATTGAACAGGGACAGAATATCACCTGCAGTCCTGAGGAGGGACGGGAACATATCGATAATAAATAACACACTCCTAATGTTTATTGCACTCAATAATAACACTATGATATTATATTATATGTGTATTTGCTTTCGACGTTGTCATACAAGCGTCACTCTCAGTTTCTCTTCTGCTCACGGAAGTGTTTGTGTTTTGATAATAATCTAATAATTTCTTCATTCCAGGTCCTGCACAAAACTTTCCCACAGCACACGTTTCTCATGAACGGCCTCATTCAGGGCGTCAAGGTGAGCGGTCTTACAGTCTTACAGTCTTACAGTGGCGTGTCATGTGCTTGCGGCTGCAGTGAGGACGTGTGATCGTCGCTGAATATATTCCTGTGGCATGTGTTTGCAGGGCTTGCTGTCGTTCATGAGCGCTCCTCTGATCGGTGCCCTGTCTGATGTTTGGGGCAGGAAAAGCTTCCTGCTGCTCACAGTGTTTTTCACCTGCGCCCCCATCCCACTAATGAGGATCAGCCCATGGTACGGGCCGTGTGAGTGTGTGTGAGTGTGTGTGTGTGTGTGTGTGTGAGAGAGAGATAGAGTGTGTGTGTGTGTGTGTGTGTGAGAGCTCCATCACATGACTCTCAAGTGACTAAATCTCTTGGGTGTTTGAGTCACTGCAGCTCCTTCTGCATGAGAGACTAACCCTCAGTAATCCAGTGAAGATGAACACAGCGAGTCACTGACTGACTTTGAGTGTTTCAGAGCTGCAGCATTAAACCTGCTGATGTTGAACAGAATTAAAATGTCCTGATAATTTACTCACCCTCACGTCATCCAAGATGTTTACATCTTTCTTTAGATGAAAAGAAATTGAGGAGAAGGTTCCAGGATTCTTCTCCATATAGTGGAGATCCTTAAGTCAGACCCTTGTTCCTCGTCTGGATCATGTAGATCTTTGAAGCTGCACTGAAACTGACATTTGAACCCATTGAACTCCATTGAAGTCCACTATATGGAGAACAATCCTGGAATGAGTTCCTCAAAAGTTTGTTTTAATTTTCCCCTAAAAAAGTTCAGTCATGAGTTCCTCTCCCTCATGTGGTTCTACACCTTCATCATCTTCAGACACACATGAAGATGTTTCTGATGGAATCCGATGGTTCAGTGAGTCTCTATTGATATTGAACACTTTCACTAAAACACATTTAAAACAGGTCATGTGACGACAGTGGATCAACATTGATGTTATAAAGCGACGAGAATAACAAAAAACTAAATAACGACTTTATTCAACAATATCTAGTGATGATTCAAAACACTGATTCATGAAGTGAATCTTTTGTGTCGAATCAGTGGTTCGGTTCGTGAATCAAACTGCCAAAGTCACGTGAACCATTGAACTTTCAAAACGTTGTGAATCACTTCTGACGTAACGAAGCCTCGTTGACTGAAATCACGTGACTCTGGCGCTCCGAACCACTGATTCGACACAAAAGATTCGTGAAGCTTCATGAATCAGTGTTCAGAATCATCACTAGATATTGTTGAATAAAGTCGTTATTTTGTTTTTTTTGTTATTCTCGTCACTTTATAACATCAATGTTGATCCACTGTAGTCACATGACCTGTTTTAAATGTGTTTTAGTGAAAGTGTTCATGATCTTACTGTCAACAGAGACTCACTGAACCATCGGATTTCATCAGAAACATCTTCATGTGTGTCTGAAGATGAACGAAGGTGTAGAAGCACATGAGGGAGAGGAACTCCTGACTGAAATCTCATTTTTGTGTGAACAAACGCTTTAAGTTCTTTCCGACTGAAGAAAGAAAGACATGAATCTTCGATGACACGGGGTGAGAAAATGATCAGGAAATGAATTGTGTCGCGAACGAATCCTTTAGTTGATTGATTCAACATGACGTTTGTGTGTTTGTCTCTGCGTCAGGTGGTTTTTCGCTCTGATGTCCGTGTCTGGACTCTTCTCCGTCACCTTCTCAGTGATATTTGCGTATGTGGCTGATATCACAGAAGAGCATGAAAGAAGCACAGCGTATGGACTGGTGAGAACGTCTGGATGTGTGTGTAAACAGAGATACTCAGTGTCATAGAAACTGTCAGTTCAGCACATGTTGCTGGTCTTCGGTTTCAGGTTTCAGCGACGTTCGCTGCGAGTTTAGTGACGAGTCCGGCTATAGGAGCGTTCCTGTCCGTCCGGTACGGAGACAGTCTGGTGGTTCTTCTCGCCACCATCATCGCGGTGGCTGACATCCTGTTCGTCCTGCTGGTGGTGCCCGAGTCTCTGCCGGACAAAATGAGACTGTCATCGTGGGGTTTTCCCATTTCCTGGGAGCAGGCGGATCCTTTCGCCGTAAGTTTCACTTCTGATGTTCAAGATTCTCTGACCGATATTTTGCGGTGATGCTGAACATCCTTGAGTTTTTGGACGTCCGGTCAGTTCTCGTGAAGGTCACTGCCGTGTGACACTGTGTTTCAGTCTCTGAGGAAGGTTGGGAAAGACTCCACGGTGCTGCTCATCTGCGTCACGGTGTTCCTGTCGTATCTGCCGGAGGCCGGACAGTATTCCAGCTTCTTCCTGTACCTGGGACAGGTGCGTACCCGCTTGAACGTCCAGTCCAAAAAATTGTCAACCCAGCTCTCTTCTGCAGCGTGGAGACTGAACAAGAAATACATTCATTCCTCGTGACTCGTGTTTCAGGTCATCAACTTCTCGTCAGAAGCGATCGCAGGGTTTATAGCGATGGTGGGAATCCTGTCCATCATCGCACAGGTGAAGCTCTTCCTGACAAATTGATTCGTGTGATTAACAGTAAATTATTGCTCACTAATGAACTGTGAACATTAGATAATGAATGCAACATTGAGGTATTAGTTCACCCGAAAATGAAATTCTGTCATGATTTACTCATCCTTACGGCGGCCGAGAGAGCTCAACGCGCTGCGAATAAGAAAACACATGCAAACACAAAAACGCGCTGCATATAGCGCAAAACACAGCGGAAATGTTTCAAGGGGACCCCAAAAAGTGTTTTTTTATATTTGCATGTGTTTTTTTATATTTGCATGTGCTTTTTTTATTTGCATGTGTTTTTTTTTATTTGCATGTGTTTTTTTTTTTATTTGCATGTGTTTTTTTATTTGCATGTGCTTTTTTTATTTGCATTTTTTTTATTTGCATGTGCTTTTTTTATTTGCATGTGTTTTTTTTATTTGCGTCTGTTTTTTTTATTTGCGTCTGTTTTTTTATTTGCATGTGCTTTTTTATTTGCATGTGTTTTTTTTATTTGCATGTGTTTTTTTTATTTGCATGTGCTTTTTTATTTGCATGTGCTTTTTTTATTTGCATGTGTTTTTTTATTTGCGTCTGTTTTTTTTATATTTGCATGTGTTTTTTTATATTTGCATGTGCTTTTTTTATTTGCATGTGTTTTTTTTTATTTGCATGTGTTTTTTTTTTTTATTTGCATGTGTTTTTTTATTTGCATGTGCTTTTTTTATTTGCATTTTTTTTATTTGCATGTGTTTTTTTTATTTGCGTCTGTTTTTTTATTTGCATGTGCTTTTTTATTTGCATGTGTTTTTTTTATTTGCATGTGTGTTTTTTTTATTTGCATGTGCTTTTTTTATTTGCATGTTTTTTTATTTGCATGTGTTTTTTTATTTGCATGTGCTTTTTTTATTTGCATGTGTTTTTTTATTTGCGTCTGTTTTTTTTATATTTGCATGTGTTTTTTTTATATTTGCATGTGCTTTTTTTATTTGCATGTGTTTTTTTTTATTTGCATGTGTTTTTTTTATTTGCATGTGTTTTTTTTTTTTATTTGCATGTGTTTTTTTTGCATGTGTTTTCTTATTCGCCGCGCGTTGAGCTCTCTCGGCCACCGTACATCCTCGTCCCAAACCTGAAGACCTTTTCCTCTCTGAAACACAAATGAAGATATTTTAATGAAATCTCTGTCCACACAACACATTTCAATTCAGGGTTTTTTTCACTTTCTTGCGTATCGAGCAGATTCAGTTGATTTTCTCTGATCATGATGGTTTTTACTCGATGCGGCGATTCCTGACATTGATGGTGTTTTCGCAGACGTTACTTTTAAGTGTTCTAATGAAGAGAATTGGAAATAAAAGCACAGTGCTCCTGGGACTCGGATTTCAGCTGTTCCAGCTGGCCTGGTACGGCTTTGGGTCAGAACCATGGTGAGCCGGAGTTTTTCTTCTACGATGGACGTTTATTTTGATGCATGTGATGTCGGCGTTTAAAATGCCGGTTGTGTTTCTGGATCGCAGGATGATGTGGGCGGCCGGAGCCGTCGCCGCCATGTCCAGCATCACCTTCCCCGCCGTGAGCGCGCTGGTGTCCCGCTGCACGGATCACGACCAGCAGGGTGAGACGCGAACCACGGCAACAACTCGGCCGACATCGTCAGGCCTCTCGTCACGATTGGTGTCTGTGTTTCAGGAGCGGTTCAGGGGATGATCACGGGGATTCGAGGTCTGTGTAACGGACTCGGCCCGGCTACGTTCGGATTCATATTCTTCCTCTTCAACGTGGAACTGAAGGAGATGAGCCCCGTCCCGAACCCCGTCACGCCCGGCACCGAAGAGGTCAGAGGTGCCGCCGAGCGATGCTTATTGTCTCGCGTGGAATATTCCTGCAGCTTTAGCGTCTTTTGTCTTTCAGAAGTCGGCCATTCCAGGTCCTCCCTTCCTGTTCGGCGCGTGTACGGTCGTTCTGGCGCTGCTGGTGGCGGTTTTCATTCCCGCTCAACACGCTCCAGCCGTGAAGACGTGCAGCACGCGGGTCATGACGGAGCCCGTGGGCGGCGGCGCCGGCGGCGTCCCGGAGAACGGCTCGGCTCTGGTGAGCGACGAAGACAACGAGCCTCTTTTACAGGACAGCAGCTTATAGACGACTGGAGGCTTCGATTCCGGAAAAAAGCTTTTAATGGAACGTCTTTTTGGCAACACTTTACAATAAGCTCTCATTTGTGAGCATTAAGCAGCATTTATTAATGTTGGTTAATAAAAATACTGTTGGTTCTTTTGATTTTAAATATATTAATGCATAATGAAATTAACATGAACTAAGATTGATAAATGCTGTGCGAGTGTTTTTCACATATTAACTAATGAAACCTTATTTTAAAGTGTTACCGTCTCATTTCTGATCCTTCTGTCTTGGAAAGAGAATGTGCCTTCTTCATATTCTGGCATATAGTTCACGTGCTGCCGTCTATCTGAATGTAAATGTAGTCAAGCCAATGTCCTTTAATATATTCCTGATGAACTTTAACCTCTGCGCTGAACATGTACAGACTGAAATAATAACGTCGACACAAAGTTGCTGGTAAAAAATGACCTTCTTCCTCAGAGTGTCTCGTTTTCCAGCACAAATATCTGAAGATTCTTTAATCAAGATTCATTTGCTGGAGAAGAAAAATGACTGAAGATATGAAGCGTCTGCTTGAAACAAGATTTTTCTTCTTATTTTCCAGAGTTTGTATCATTTTTCTCCAGTAACTGAATCTCGATTTAAGAACGTCGTGGAACGCGAGACAGAAACGGAGGAAGATCGTCATGTTCCGCAGCGATTCGGCTGAAAGTCCGTAAATAAACGGCACAAAACAGACATAATCATCGTGTTTGGGTCAGATGCGGCTTTGATCGGTCCGTGAAATCACGAGCACCAGCGATCGGACGCAGAGCTGCTACCTCACGACACATCTGCTCCATTCACCACGGGTGCTTCTGTTAAAGCAGCTTCACTGATTTATCCTCGCTTCCTAACTGAACTTTTATGTGATTATTTAATTAAAGTGTATTTTTTGCATGTAAAACGCAGAGTAAGATGAATTTTCATGATATCAGAAACATCCTGCAGCAATAACACGAGCTCCACGCCGAGCCGAGCGCGAGCGAGCGTCTGTGGCGTCACGCGTGAGTTTCAACAGCAAATCTTGGGGACCTGATTATTATGCATACTTGAAAATGAAGTGTAGACGGGACTGTATTTATGCAACCGGTGCGCGTCGAGAAGCTCGTAGCCCCACTGAAGTCATTTGAGATGTTTTTCAATGAACTGCACTTTGTTTTTTAATGATGTTTCGGCTACAGGTGCCATTCCTCGTGTCTATGCAGACTGACGCTCGTTGGTTCGCTGATGCCTTCTGAAGAGATTTTATCGATGCGTTCGGTGCACATTAAGCGTTCGTTTGCTGATGACGGCAACCAGACGATTGTTACAAGCTGTTCGTTGATCAATGTTTCAATAAACCACTTCATATTCCACTATTGGATTTGTGTTTTTTCCCTGTTAACTCCAGTGACGCTCCAGCCTGTTCTTCCTCTCGTTTTCCAGCACAAATATCCATAAAAATACTCACACACTCTCACACACACTCACACACACACACTCACACACACACTCACACACACACTCACACACACACACACACACTCTCACACACACACTCACACACACACACTCTCACACACACACACTCACACACACACACACACACACACTCTCACACACACACTCACACACACACTCTCACACACACACTCTCACACACACACTCTCACTCACACACTCTCTCACACTCTCACACACTCACACACACACACTCTCACACACTCTCACAAACACACACACACTCACACACACACTCGCACACACTCTCACAAACACACACACACTCTCACACACACACACTCACACACACACTCACACACACTCTCACACACACTCACACAAACACACACACACTCACACACACTCTCACACACACACACACTCTCACACACTCACTCTCTCACACACACACACACTCTCTCACACACACTCACACACACACTCACTCACACACACACTCTCTCACACTCACACACACACTCACACACACACTCACACACTCTCACTCACACACTCTCTCACACACACACACACTCTCTCACACACACACTCACACACACACCACTCTCTCACACACACACTCTCACACTCGCACACACACTCTCACACACTCTCACAAACACACACACACTCTCACACACACACTCGCACACACTCACACACACACTCTCACAAA
>CM074288.1:24726781-24729281 GCA_037194245.1 Opsariichthys bidens
TAACAAACTGAAACACCTATAAGCACATTTAAATATATATATTTTTAAAAAGTACTAAAAAATGCTACAAACACAATAGACACTACACCTTGAACGAAAATATACAAATAAAAAACGGTTCAAAATATTAATTGAAAATATAATAGTCTCGATGATACTAAAATAACCCTGAAAATTAAACACACATTGATAAAATAAACAATAAAAACATCTAATCACATATTCTAAAACATCAACTATGCTAGAATTTATTTGAATGTCCATTTCATCAGGTTTAAAAGCACTGAAAGTGTTCAGTATTTGCACAGAACGTTCTCAGAACTCTGAAGTTCTTGACAAACGTTCTTCCAGTAACATTAATAGAATGTTTGTTGAAAGTTAACTGGTTTAATGATGTTGCCAAAACCTATTTAGCATCGTTCATCGAATGCGTTTCTGAAACATTTTAGTTGGATGTTCGTCTATCGTTTTTTAATTGTTACTACTTGCTTCAGAACGTTCAGAGAACATTCAAAAGTAACGTTTCTTTTCCATAATGTTTGAAGAATGATACAATAGAGCACATGTTTTCTCTAATAGTCACACAAACTAAAAACTTTTACAAAACCTCTGAATTCTGATTCAGAAATAACGATTTCATAACTTAATGGGAACCTAAGGAAAATGTTCTTAGACGTTATGTTTTTTCTTGCATCGCTCTCCGATACCGCTGTTATCGGTGTGTTAGAGTGTGAAGTTGGCTGAGCGCGGATCGGTCCAGGTAACAGTGCAGCGCCGCGACCTCCGCGCTCTTCAGCTTCCTGCACGCGATGCGATACTGCCACTGCTGGTTGACCCTGCAATACAAAACCACATTAAACAGTTTGATTTTTGATGTAAATCAACAAAACATACAGATGGCACACGAGCGGATGCTCTAGAGCAGAGATATTCAATTGCGTTCTGAACGGGACACAGAAATATAAAAAAAAATTATTTTCTCTCACCACGACGTTTTTTTGTTAAGATTTAATGAAAAAGTAAGTATTTACTCTAATACACTATATAATGTTTTTGTCCTCCCCTGATTCACTGTAACTCTATTATAAGTGTTTATATTCTAGAGCTGACGGGACGGTTTTGGCGGGAAATCGCGTGCACTCGTCACTCGTGTGTCGTCATATCCGTCAATAGAGAGCAGTAGCTCGGTCACTTTGGCGCCGGTCAGTTAAATCTCCGCGAATCAGCCCGTTTAAACAAATCCCCAAAGACCCCCCCCCCGAAGACCGCCGAACAAGAGAAAAGAAAACGAGACAGAGATCGATATAAAAGCTCAATCCACATCGAGATGAAGAGAACTGATGTTGTTTTCGTGACTCAACAGGTGAGTGAGGTGTTTTATTGCACAGATAATTCACATGTGTGTCTCTGACAGAGTTCACTGGAGAGCATTATCTGTTTTTTACGTGAAGCTCATTTACCGGCTCTATTGATGGGTAAAGCGAGTCTGGAGATCCTTTCCATCTCAACGGATCATCTCTTAAACCTACTGAATGTTTGATGAGCAGAAGCATCATCTCTCTTTCTGCCTTTAGCTCGAAACAAGAACTATATTCCTCCGCGCAGTCAGAGCCGAAGCACAACCTTCCTTCATGCAGTTTTATTTTCAACCGCTAGAGGACGGAAAGTTATTAGTGATTTTTCTTCTCCAGTAAATGTTTAGATGTTTGTGTTGGAAAATAAGACAGAAACACCTTTTTTGCGGTGCATGACCTGATCTGAGTTTCAGTTCCAATTCCTAATCAAACACATAATCACGTCCTGAAGACTTTGAGTAGCAGGTTCTGTTTGATGGTGTTTTGGATCTGAATCAGGAAGGATCCGTCCTCACTTTTCCAGAGCACTTTTACTGACGCGTTCCTCCTCCTTCTTCTGCCGCTGTTTGTATTTCTTCACTCGTCCCTCCCACAGATCCCGGATCAGAGAGAGGTCGTACACGGGAATGTCACGCCGATCCGTTCCGCCTTCATGATGACCCCCACCCCAATAATAATTTTTTTCTGAACAACAGACAAACCTGTTGAGAGAAAAAACACACACACACACTCTCTCTCTCTCACGACACACACACACACACACACACACTTTCTTCTTCTCTCTCTCTCTCTGTCTCTCTCACACACACACACTCTCACATCACACTCTCTCTCTGTCTTCTACCTCTCTCTCTCTCTCTCTCACACACACACACACACACACACACACTCACACACACTTTCTCACTCTCTCTTCTGTCTCTCTCTCTCTCTCACACCCACACACACACACACACACACTCACACACACTTTCTCTCTCTCTCTCTGTCTCTCTCACACACACACTCTCACTCACACTCTCTCTCTGTCTCTTCTCTCTCTCTCACACACACACACTCACACACACTTTCTCACTCTCTCTCTGTCTCTCTGTCTTCCTCTCTCTCTCTCCACACCACACACACACTCACACACACTTTTCTCA
>CM074288.1:24731781-24759753 GCA_037194245.1 Opsariichthys bidens
GTTCTTTAACACACGCTGCAGTTCTCCAGCGATGTCCGTGACGTGTTTCTCTGATCATGTTTGTGTTGCGATTGTGACTCAGCAACAGTCAAAGCGACCCTTACCGACCCCTCGAAGAGTTCCCTCCGATCAACAGCAGGAAACACACATGATGGTCATTAACGACAACATTCGGTCATTAATAAGGTCATGCCTAATAAATGCATTAATAAGTGGTGAATGTACCTGCGCCTCGAGTCGGCTCCTCTGCCGTCCGTCCGGTCGAGCGGCTTGTTTTACCACGCGCGTCTGTATTTAGAACACGCTGCTATTTTTTACAGCGTGTGATTTGACTCCTCGTGTCTCCGTCTCTGGACGCGTTCGCACGTCCACACTCACTCCTTCACACTCTCCACACTCGGCCCGATCCGTTCATGACAACCTGTCTGCGAACGCCGATGATGTCACACCATCTGGATTTACATATTTAGATGTGCAAGCTTGTGCGCTTGGGGACCTTTTAGCTCCTCTGAAATGCTTGACATTTTGGACCTTGACGCTCATTATTTGTCACTCGCTGGATTCGTCACATGATCCCGAGAGCATGAACTCAGATACTCGCACACACGACACACCACACACACAGGGGCCGGGGCTAGTTGTCACATCCGGGGCCAGGGTTTTGAGTTCTAAAAGCTTGTTCTCTAGCAGTGATTTTTGGGTGTTAGAATTCCAACAAAACTTTTCTTTCTGAATTCTGTCCTTCAAACAGCAGTGCGTTGTGTTTTATATGCTGTCCATTTTTATACAATTGATTATATTGTTTATACTTATTAATGGTGTAATTTATCCTGAAAATCTTCAAATAGGCTGTTTTACATATAACGTGACAATGGCTCTCTCTGATAAAATGATTCGATAGAAATGATAAAGAGAAAGAATTGAACACAATGTAACGGTAAAGTAAACGAGCGACTAGGCCCAGCAGAGAAGCAGCGCTGAAATTCAAGTCAAAAGCGGTTCAGATGTCATTTATCTAAAGTTCTGTTGCATAATTTGATCATTACCAGGTTATTTAGTTCAATTAAAACTAAAACCATTAAAAAAACATTTTATAATATGAGGGAATTTACAGCTGATGCCAAAGCAAATTTTAAATGTTCATTTAGTTTAACTTTAGTACTTTAAACAAACAAAAAAAACACGAATATATGTACAAACACACAGTTAATTAAACTTAAATGAAAATTCTAAATATTAGAAAAAAATCTAATGTTGTACTGTTGTACTAAATATATACACGTGATCATCACTAATAACTTAATATTGTGTGTAATTACAAAACTGAAATTTCTGGGTTTGTTGGTTTATTTTTATTATCATTATTATTATTAAAATAATAATAATTATAAAGTTCCGAGTAACTTGATGATATTTTCTTGATAAATAAAACTGTTGCAGTGGTTTTTCTAGTTCCAGCATGTTTTTTAAATGTTGTGAAGGAAATGTTTTTAGTGAAGGGAAAGAGGCTGTTGTGTTTAATGCTGTTTGAAAAGAGACGTTTTTCATCTCCGCTGTTGATTTAAGTGAGAATAACATCCAAAAATTTATTGTTTCCCAGGGCCACGGAATCAATTAGTTGGAAGCACTTAATTTTTGTATTAATCAACTTTCACATTGTTTGTGCTACCAAATAATTAAGGTCTTCTAACTCAAAGTTAGTTCGTTGGATCAACCAAATTTTATTAGAAGGGTGTTAAAACATGTTTTTTTTAAAAAGAATCGGTTCATTGTGAATATTTGAGTACCGTCAAAATAGAGAGTTGCTTGACTTATTTTACAAAAACCCTTATGACAAAACGTTCACTGATTCCTGTGTGTTTCCTCAGGATTTTCCTGATAATTATAGTATCTCTTGTCATTCCATGATGTTCATGCTTTCTCTCTTGAGGGAAAGAAATAAGGGAAAATCATTCAGGATTGTTCTCCATATTGTGGAACTTCAATGGGGTTCAACGGGGTCCAAATGTCAGTTATCAGAGCTAGCTTCAAAGTTCTACATGATCTGACGAGGAAATAAGAGTCTGTGATCAGAGAAAACCATCGACCATTTTATTAAAAAAATATAGGTTTTAACCACAAATGCTGGGTCTTGCGCTGCTCTGGATGCGCCACACATCACGTCATCTCACGCTGGAATGGAAGGTCACTGTGACGCAGGAGGGAAGAACGACTCCAGTGGTTACAAAGACGAAGATAAGTCAAAAGCATTTAACAACAAAAAGGTAAAAATGTCGGACATGGTTTATTATTTATTTTTAATAAAATGTGCGATGGTTTCTCTAGATCAGACTCTTATTCCTCGTTGGATCATGTAGATATTTGAAGCAGCTGCACTGAAACTGACATGTGGGACCCGTTGAACCCCATTGAAGTCCACTATCTGGAGAAAATCCATGGACATGAAAATGAACATCTTGGGATGACGTGGAGTCCTTTCAGGGACTTTTATTGCGTTCCTGTGTGTGTTGGCACAGATTATGTTGATCTCTGTGTCCTTCATCTCTTCTGAATGTGTCAGAGTTGATCTCTGTGTTGTTTGTTGTGCTCTGCATCGACCTTGACACCAAAGATTATCGCGTTAATTACTTTCATGTTGTAGATTATCTTTTCTTGTGATAAAGTATGTTTTACGAGATGCCTTAATCACGGAATATAACCTTTCTAAAGCTTCTGGGGATGTGTCGTCTGGCCATGGACGGCCTGTAAGGCTCACAGATTGAGTTGCTTTTCCTTCTGAGATAATTTCAGAGTTCTCTGACCGTTCCGTCTCTGAAACACAATGATCTGATAAATGTCACGCGGCTGTGAAAGCGGGATCTGAGTCACTTCATCCTGATATCTGGTTAAATTGCTAAAGCTGGCAGCGTCGTGTTTTGTCTTGTTGTGAATTTCATCTCCATGGTCAGTGACTTCAGCATCAGGCCAACGAGCAAAAACGTACTCGTCTTTCATCTGACGGGTATAATTTACTAACGGTGAACCGTTGAATTATTATCACACTGCAAAAAAAAAAGAGGTTTTGTTATCCAGCACAAATATCGAAGATCTTTAATTCAAGATAAAGAAAAATGGACCTGAATGATTATTAAGAATTCTTTACTCAAAAAGGAACTTAAAATCTAATCTAAAGAAAACAAGCTGGCAAAAAAAAGTCCAATATTTGGTGATAATAAAGATTCGAGGGAATTTCATCCGCAGGTTGTATTCGAGGGTTATGAAGGTTTGATCGCACTCGGATCCGTGAGATCTGAAGGCGATGAGTTACATCACATGTTTGTGTTTAATATCATCAAAGCGGTTCAAAAACAGACATACAGCAAAGTCTATTTTAAAAAAATGACTCACGCCTGCCTGTGCAGCCTGCGACTGATGTTTAAAGCAGGGCGGTTAGTGTCTTATATCATAATTTACCGTGCTGCGACCTAAAATAGAGCTCAAGCCGGTGGTTGTGGTTAGACCTCGAGATCAGGACGAATCACGCCAGAAGACATGAAATGTCTCGCTTGTGTGATCGGCTTGTATCAACACCCGATTTTCCAGGATACTTCTGCCTTGTGGTAAAAGGGCAAGAAAATGAGCAGGCTGTTAATGTGCCGTAATGTGACTGAACAATAGATGAGCTGGAGCGCTGCGCCACGGAGGCTTCACCGCTCATCTGTTCATCTACATGGGAACGGCAAAAAGTCAGAATTAAGAGATATGAAGTCAGAATTGAGAGATGTAAAAGTCGGAATATTGAGAGTTGTAAGTCAGAATGAGAGATATAAAGTCAGAACTTGTGAGATATAAAGTCAGTAGAATTGAGAAATAAAGTCCAAGAATTGAGATATATAACAAGTCACGGAATTGAGAGATATAAGTCGGAAATTGAGGTATAAAGTCGGAATTGAGATATAAAAGTCGGAAATTGAGAGATAGATGTAAAGTCGGAATTGAGAGATGTAAAGTCAGAATTGAGAGTATTATTAAAGTCAGTACTGGAGATATAAAGTCAGAATTGCGAGAAATAAAGTCAGAATGAGAGAATATTAAAGTCAGAATTGAGATATAAAGTCAGAATTGAGATATTAAAGTCACGGAATATGAGATATAAAGTTTCAGAATTGAGAGATTAAAGTTCAGAATTGAGATATAAAGTCAGAATTGAGATATAAAGTCAGAATTCGAGATATAAAAGTTCGGAATTGTGAGATATAAAGTCGAATTGAGATATAATGTCAGAATTGAGCAGAATATAAAGGTCAGAATTGAGATATAAAGTAGGGAGAATTGTGAGATTTATTAAAGTCGGAATGAGATTATAAAGTCGGAATTGAGATATTTAAAGTCGAATTGAGAGATGTAAAGTCGGAATTGAGAGATGTAAAGTCGGAATTGAGAGATGTTAAGTCAGAAATTGGGAGATGTAAAGTCACGAATTGAGAAATAAAGTCAAGAATTGAAGAGTTATAAGTCAGAATTGAGATATAAAGTCAGAATTGAGAGTTATACAAAAAAAAGTCAGAATTGAGATTTAAAGTCAGAATTGAGAGATATAAGTCAGAATTGAGGATATAAAGTCAGAATTGAGATTTTAAGTCAGAATTGAGATATAAAGTCGGGAATTGTGAGATTAGTAAGTCGGAATTGAGATATTATAAAGTCAGAATTAGAGATATAAAGTCAAATTGAGATATTAAAGTGGGAATTGTGAGATATAAAGTCGGGAATGGAATTGAGATATAAAGTACGGAATTGAGATATAAAGTCGGAATAATTGAGAGATATAAAGTCGGAATTTGCGAGATATAAAAGTCGGAATTGCGAGATATATTAAAGTTCGGAATTGCGAGATATAAGTCGGAGAATTGCGAGATATAAAGTCGGAATTGCGAGATATAAAGTCGGAATTGCGAGATATAAAGTAGGAATTGCAGAGATATAAAGTCGGAAATTGCGGAGATATATAGTCGGAATTGCGAGATCTAAAGTTCGGAAATTGCCGAGATAATAAAGTCGGGAATTGCGAGATTTAAAGTCGGGAATTGAGATATAAAGTCGGAAATTGAGATATAAAGTCGGAATGGAGAGATATAAAGTCGAATTGTGAGATTATAAAGTCGGAATGCGAGATATAAAGTCAGAATTGAAATATAATGTCGGAATTGAGATATAAAAGTCGGAAATTGGAATTGAGAGATATAAGAGTCGGTAATTGAGAGAGATAAAGCGGGGAATTGAGATATAAAGTCGAAAATTGCGAGATATAAAGTCGGATTGGGAGATATAAAGTCGGAATTGCGAGTATAAAGTCGGAATTGCGAGATATAAAGTCAGAATTGAGATTATAATAGTCGGAAATTGAGAGATAAAGTCTGGAATTGAGATAATAAAGTCGGAGAATTGCGAGATATAAAAGTCAGGAATTGCGAGATATAAAGTCGGAATTGTTATATCAAGTCGGAATTGCGAGATATAAAGTCGGAATTCGAGATATAAAGTCGGAATTGAGATATACACACACAGTCTGGAAGGACTTGAGTTATAAAGTCTGAATTTTGAGAAGTTGCACTTTCCATCGTTCGATCGAAGACGAGCTCCACAGCTGTTTGAAGGCGGAGGGACTTCACCTTCACCTTCACCTGTTTTATATGACTGCACCATCTTTGTATATCTAAAATCTTTGCGATTTCTGAAACACATTTATTTACGTCTTATGCTTGAACGGTCAAAATGTAAGGATTGTGCGGATTGGAATTGGATGGTGGCGGATCTCATGTGAGTGACAGGAGAAGAGATGCTGCAAGAGGAAGATATTCCGATTCAAGACATTAGTTTTGGTAAAATTATTTACATTTCAAAAAAAAAAGAAGAATTGTCGTGTTGATTTCACGCTGAATGCAAGATGTCCGTGTGACGTAGGACTCATGTGAGCTCCGAGAAAAGTGTTTTAATGCGTCTGTCACTTGATGATTAGAGAGGTTATTTTGGATGCGTTTGGTCCTTTGCCAACATATGCAGGATCTTTCCACCTTAAAAAATACTATTCTTTATTAAATGGAGGCAGGGCGGATATCAGGCGTGAAAGTCCACGCTGAATCTGTTTGGTGTGATCGCTGCGACCTCAGGACACACACAGACTGTCCACGTGAACATGGATTCGGGTCATCGGGTGGTTGGCAGTAATGTGTTCATTGTTTGCAGCGTTCGTGTGCATTCGGCTCACCGGGAACAGAGGGAAAAACGCTCCGAGATCTGAAAAATACGCGAGGAGGAGCTTCCGAGGCGCTTGACGGACACCTCAGTCTCGCTTCAATAAAGAACGCCGCGGATCTCTGAGCTCAGTCCAACGCGCACCCTGGCTGGGGGAACGATGAAAGATTTCTGACCTGCTGATCTTTCACCCGATCAGGTAACCGTCCGAGACTGTGAGGCTCCACGGGTCCAGACCGCTTGACTTTAAGCAGATGTAGTCTCTCCGCAGGAGATGAGTTCCGCTTCATTCATGACAAATACTCTTCATCAATCGTTCTGGGAGCAGAGATCGGTCAACCACAATCACATGAGAGAAGTTTGAGAAGACCGAATTTTTTTTTGAAGAGAGCGCTCTCATGAAGTAGGGTGTGTTGACTCCTATTCAGTTCTGGACTGATGATCCAAAACAGTATCATTTAAAAACGCCCAATTATTGTATTTTTCTGTTTGATTGTATTACTATCGTACGTTAGTCGAGCGGGTGTGAACGGGTCATTCGCGTGCTGTGCTTTTGAGCTGCTATTTTATATCAAGAGATTAATCAGAGTTAACGCCCTCAAAATTAAATTAATCCCTCGAGGCTGTGACTAAATCATCTAATATTCTCCACCATCTTTATTTAAAGATTACTTTTTAAGCTTTATTTCAGTTTGAAAGATCGAGTATATTTGCGTTCTAACGTCATGCGAAAGTTGTACCAGTACGGGATTTTATCGAGAAACGCAATACTTTTAATTCATCAAGGATGCATTACAGATTGATCAAAAGTGACATTATAATGTTACGAAAAATTCTATTTCAAGTAAATGCTGAACTTTATATCCAGCAAAGATCCTGAATGATAAAATGTAGCAGTTGTCACATAAATCAGGTACAATGATCATAAATTTAATGTTTCTTGAGCTCAAATCATGTGACTCTGAGGAACGGAAAAAATAAAACACTCAAAATTGTCATTCTAATACATGATTTAACGTGTTTGAATTTCGTGAAAAGAAGGTCGAAATGCCGAGTTGAGAATAAATTCAGTGGTTTAGAGAGAATTTGATCAGAGTCACTGCTGACCGAATCCATTCCAGACTATATTTGGGCTTTTCTTCATAATAAAGATGTACAGCTTTAGCTCATTATAAAACCAGTAATAAAAATGGCAACACTTTTATTAGTTATCTTTAATGTTAATTTCAACATCGCAACAATTAGTGCACAAAATACGAACTCTGAATTCATTAACTAACGTTAAACAAGATTAGTAAATGCTCAGAAGACGTTAAAGCTCACATTATGTTCACCACATTATTAATAAACCGTGGTCATCTGTGTACAAATATAATACAGATTGTCCTTTGTTTCGTTTGGCACATTTACATGAAAAACATCCCGCTCTTTCCTCATTTTGTAGTCTACTTGACGTATGATGAGTGGCGTGCGTTTCACGTGGACTTCACCTGCAGCGCAAGGAACGGCAGTTGAACAATCACACACAAAAAACGGCCCAGACGTTTGGAATAGGAGAAACTAAAAGCGAAGTTCAACTCGTCCAAACGCCTGTTTATTCTCAGTTTAATGTTGACTCTCAGTTTTTATTTCAAACTTTCTGTCTCAGAATAGGACCTTTCTCATAGACTTGAATGATTTCATCTATTGAAATCATTTTATTGGTTTCATTCCTTCTAGCTCATACAACTTTATTCTCAAACATCTTTTTTAAGACTTTATTCACAATTAACGGAGATTTATCGTCATTAACTTTCTTGCTCAATTTATTTCAACTTTTTCTCAACACTACTTTATTTCTTACAGTTGAACGATTTTTCTCGTTAATACAACTTTCTCAAAATTCAATGTTCATTCGACATTTTTTTCCCATAATAAAACTCGACATCTTACTTTAAAATTCTTTTCTCTCGATTTAGGTTTATTAATGTTCTATCCGACTCTATTCTTGAAATTTGACTTCTTCTAGTAATTTAATGTTTAATGTCTGACGATGGTTTTATTTTTTATTTATTTGGGCCCTAATCCTCTTGCCGTACTGAAGATGGAGTCATGATGACTGAAAATCAGCTTTGAATCACTGGATATGAATGATATTTCATGATACACCACGACAACAATATTTCCCTTTTTGTCCAGTATTTTGGATCTGATAACGCAGTTTGCGTGAGCGTACATCGTGAACCTTGTGAACTGTGATTTTCAGGGCCTGCGCGAAGAGTGGCTTCGTGGATTGGCAGAATCGGAACACAACCACCTGAAGGGAATTTTGGCGACACAGCGGGGCGGAATCAGCGACGGCGCGTGAACTGACGGATCGATGCCACAATAAACACACGATGCTCCTGACTTGTGGTTCGATTCTCTTTATTTCACAATCACAAACGGCAGGATGGAGACGTTCAAGGCAGTCGCTCTACCGTCTCGCGAGTCCAAACACCACGTGCTTGTGAAAGAGCGTCACCCCCACGAAGCGGCCGGCGCATTTCCAGCTCTGTCATTTACACTGATCCGTTTCATGATAATTAACAAACAACAGCTGTGAAGCTCCTTTGAAAGTGAATAGTAAAAACGAAAACAACTGATGCTTGAATTTCAAGTCCTTCAGGCTGCCAATGAAAAACATCACGACAAAAACACCGAAGAGACTGTCTACAATCCTCTACTCTTCTTCTTTTTCTTTTCTTCCCCTCCTTCCCCTGATCGTGTGATTCCGGCGTCGGCTCCTCCGCTCTTCTGCGTTCGGCTCTTGAGCTTCGGGATCATCTCGGGCGCATAAAAACATCCACATCTTATTCCTGCGGGCCAGAGGAGGAGTGATGTCATTTCCACTCGTTATACGCCACATTTAATGGGAAAAAAAACTGTTGGTTCTGCTCTCAATAACTTTTTCTTTTTTCATACAAGTTGAAGAAAACATCCCAAAATTCACATTATGATGTGCGTCTGTAGATCTCAATCCACAATCAGTTCCGGAAATATACGCAATATCAATCAACTTAGGAAGTAATTAGTTACACTGTTACTTCTGTTCACCCTGCGCAAAATTAAAGTCACTTACTCGCCCTTAAGTTGTTGGTCCATTTAACTCTTTCTGTACTATGGAAGTCAATGGGAGTCCAACAGGCTGTTTGGTCTCCATCCACTATATCAAAATATCATGGGTTGTGTTCAGAGGAGCAGGTTTGGAAACTTCTTGATAGGGCTTGTACATGACAAGAACTTTCATTTTTGCGCTGAGCGTCCTCTTTAAGAAATGCTTTATTTGAGGTGATGGCGCCTAAAAAATGACTTACTCGATGAAACATTGTCCTGGCACAAACTCCCGTCCTCGGAGTTCTGAGCTGAATGCGGACTCTTCCTTGAACTGACACGTCTGGTTCCACTCGCGCGGGTACATCTTGTTCTGCGAGAGGGAGACATGTGTCATGATTTCACCATCAAACGGTAGAAACGGCGCAGTACGACCCAAGAGCCAGACCTCAGGAGGAACGTTGAGTCCCGCTGGCGGCGGTGGAGAACATCCCGGATCACGGCACACGTGGGTTCTCCACTGCCTGGTGCAGGACACAGATCACACACACACTCATGTTGTGTTTTTATGGTTTATGGGGTCATTCCTTTAGTACGTAATGTTTTTATACTGTACGTTCATGCCCCCCCCACCCCCAAACCTAACCATCACGCAAAATGTTTGCTATTTTTACATTTTCAGAAAAAAGATCCACTTCTGTTGATTTATATGCTTGTTTCCTCATGAGGAGCAAAAAATGTCCCACAAGATAAGATTTACGAGTATTACTTTACCTGTGGGGGACATATGGGTCCCCGTATGTAAGATACTCACACACACAATCTCTCCACACACACTCTCTCTCACACACCACACTTCTCTGCAGGGTTCCGTTTCATCTGCTTGGCGTCTTCCTTGCTGTTGATGTACGCTGGATAGATGGACAGAGAACCCTGGTGATGAAACTTCGAACATGATCAAAAACTGACACTCCATCAGGAAATTATACAATTAAATTTCAAGTTTTATTTTTTTTTATTACTATTTCAATCTTATTTAGTAAATCTTATTGTTTGTTTTTTTACACTGCTTTTCCTATTTCCTATTTAAATTCATTTTTAAACAAATGGTGTGTAGTTTGTTTAATCAAAACTTCCATTTTAATTAACCTTTTTTATAAAATGTATTCGTTCTATTTTTTAAATCAAATATTATTTTAAAAATACATTATTGCTATGGTTTCAATTTAATCAAATGTATTTAATTTAATATTATTTAAATGGTTTTATTTTTATCAGTTGTATTTAAATCGAAAATTAGTTGCAGTGTTTATTTTTTAATCGAGTGGAATTTGGTTAGATCATCTTTTTTACATTTCTTTTGTCAGGATTAATATAAAATTATGTACAAACACACACAAATATATATATATATATCTTAGTTACACCCACCACAACACACTGTGTGATTATATCGGGGTTGTTTATTCCAGGTAACAAATGCTGTTTCAGGGTGTTGAATGTGATGAAGTTGTGGAGTGTGTGAGTCACATGACCGCTCTTTATCCGACGGGCGGTTTGTCGTTATAAATGCGCCATGACTCCCGGAATTCTCAGCGGGTAGGTTCTCCGAGTTTTTAAAGGACACGTTTTGATTCATAAACGACTGGAATGAGTCGCTGATGAGTGGCGTTTCTCGATGGACCACGACACATCAGTGTCCCTTCCGGCCTGTTTCCGGCGTGATCGTCACGCACAGCGCCGCCGTCGGGCCGGAGCGCGTTAGCGGCGGTAGATGTAGCATGTAGCATGGTTTACTTTCACGATCTCAAAAATCGACACATGTTAGATAAAAGATGAGATGAGATCATGTCTAAAGATGAAGTTCATGTCACAGGAATGAAGGTGAGGGACAGAGAAAAGAGACTGATCGATTTACCTTCACCTAAAACACTTATTAAACTGCCTTTATGGTCTTCGGTCGGTGTCTGGCTACATGTATATATGATTAAAAAAATGATTGAATACACTGTTAAATTGTGAAATATTATTCTAATGTGAATCATTCAGTTTTCTATATGCGGAATTACACAGTACAGTCGTCATTTGTTATCCAGTGATCAAGCTGATTTTGAGGTTCTTCAGAGTCACATGATCCTTCATTCTGATTATGTGATCAAAAAAACATTTATGATTATTATCAGTCGTCTTATTTTAGTGCAAATTGATACATTTTATTATTAATCAATATTTCAAAGTTTTTAACACCATTTATGTGAAATAGAATCTTTTGTAACTTTATAAAGGTTATTTATAATAATATATATAATTAAATTTTATATAAAATTATATTTTAATATATATTCACTTATATTAAAAAATTCTTTCTTAAATTTAAAAAATATTTCACATTATTTTTTTACTGTATTTTTGATCGTTAAACTCGGCCTTGGTGAGCAAGAAGAGACTCTTTCAAAAACATAAATAAGACATTTTTTCAAGTTCTTAGAGTTTGTGGGTGTGAGTGAGTGATGAGAAGAGAGAGGAGACTGAGAGAAGAGAGAGAGAGAGAGAGTGTGTGTGTGAGTGAGAGAGTGTGTGTGTTTGTTTGTGTGAGTGTGGTGGTGTGTGTGATGTCGAGAATCATTTCCTAGTCAGTGTCTGTGATTGTGTTGTTAGGATGTGAGTGTGTGTGTGTGTGTGTGGTTGTGTGTGTTTGAGGATGTGAGGTGTTGTGAGTGTGTGTGGTGCTCATCCTGTCAGTGACTGTGATTGTGTTGTAGGATTGTGAGTGTGTTGTGTGTGTGGTGTGTGTGTGTGTGAGTGGGTGTGTGATAAATGCCTGTCAGTGACATGTGATAGTGTTTGTAGGATGTGAGTGTGTGTGTGGTGTGTGTGTGTGTGTGTGTGAGTGTTGTGTGTTGATCATTCTCCTTGTCAGTGACTGTGATTGTGTGTGTAGGATGTGGAAGTGTGTGTGTGTGTGTGTGTGTGTGTGTGAGTGTGTGTGGTGTTCTTCCTGTCAGTGACTGTGATTGTGTGGTTAGGATGTGAGTGGTGTGTTGTGTGTTGAGTGTGTGTGAGAATGTGTGTGTGTGGTGCGGTTGTGTGAGATCCTTCCTTGTCAGTGACTGTGATTGTGTTGTAGGATGTGAGTGTGTGGTGTGTGTGTTTGTGAGTGTGTGTGTGTGTGGTGAGTGTGTGTGGTGTGTGAGTGTGTGTGTGTGTGAGATCATTCTGTCAGTGACTTTGATTGTGTTGTAGTGTGAGTCTTTGTGTGTGTGTGTGTGTGTGTGTGGTGTTGTGTGTGAGTGTGTGTGTGTGTGTGAGATCATTCCTGTCAGTGGACTGTGATTGTGTTTGTTGGGTGTGAGTGTGTGTGTTGTTGTGTGTGTGAGTTGTGTGAAGTGTGTGTGAGTGTGTGTGTGAGATCATTCCTGTCAGTGAATGTGATTGTGTTGTAGGATGTGAGTGATGTGTGTGTGTGATGTGTGTGTGTGTGTGAGTGTGTGTGTGTGTGTGTGTGTGTGTGTGATGTGAGTGTGTGTGTGTGCTGTGTGTGAGATCATTACTGTCAGTGACTGTGATTGTGTTGTAGGATGTTGATGTTTTTTGTCGTGTGTGAGTTGTGTGGATGTCAAGGCGTGGCGCGGTGTAGTGAGTGTGTGGGTGTTGAGAATCGTTCCTTCAGTGACTGTGATTGTGTTGTTAGGATGTGAGTTGTGTGTGTTGTGTGTGACGTGTGTGAGTGTGTGTCGAGGTGTGTGTGTGAGATCATTCTGTCAGTCGACTGTGATTGTGTTGTAGGATGTGAGTGGTGTGTGTTGTGTGTGTGTGCATGTGGTGTGTGTGTGAGTGTGAGGTGTGAGTGTCAGTCAAGTCAAAGTCATCTTTATTTTATAGCGCTTGTTACAAATGCAAAATTGTGGCAAAGCAGCTTTACATTAATAAGAAAATGAGTGTATTGTGCTAAGCTTATCTTTATATTATTCATTCATTCCGTTGCAAATATCAATAGGTATTAGTCTAGTTAATTTATGTATATCAGCATGCAGAAAACAGTGACGTAATCGTTCCGGCTCTGCTCAGTTAGTATACAGGCATATCAAAAAAACACTGCTGAATATCAAGCAAGTGTCCCCTACTTAAGCAATGCCAACAGGCAAACAGCGGCAACGGGAACCAAAACTTCCAACACATGGAGGAAAAAAACTCGGGAGAAACCATGCTTTGTCGGGAGGGCCAGTTCTCTCTGGCCAACACGTGAAAACTTGTCCGATATCAGGACCAGAGTTACGGGTCATTAAACCGATTTGGAATCGCCAACAGTCAAATATATGTAATATAGTTCCATCTTGTTTAAGATCGCTCTTTTTGATCCGCCGGTGTATGGTGACGGTTTGTTGGGATATGTGCCACTGGCCTGACTGTGTCCGTATGGTCTTAACAGAGGATGGAGTAGTTAACACAGTCTCCGCCGGACACATCAGGGCCCAACATTGCTGCGCAGACCTAGGCGCAGGTTCCACCGTCCGACCCGGACACGGCCAGATCCAGCCAATCACGTTAATGATAAACGCGGGATAAGCAGTGAGAGACAAAAAAGTATAGCGTAGACGCCATTCTTCTTCTGACGTTACGAGTACATCTGGTGTTATAGGAAGTGTTCCCGGTTCCGGCTGACATGATCTATGCAGCCTATCAATCCTTTAAAGGATCTGAAGACAAAAGTTTATAGTGCGGTCATGTTTATGCAGGTTAAATACGATGCGTTTTTTAGTCTAGATTTAAATGACCAGAGATGTGTCTGCTTCCCGAAACCAATGCTAGAAGATTGTTCCAGAGTTTAGGTGCCAAATAGGGAAAAGTATCTACCGCCTGCTTGCGGTTGATTTTGAATATTTATAGGTATTAACAACTGGCCAGAATTATGAGATCGGTAATAGACGGGTAGGACTAATAATGCATTAAGAGCTCACTCGGTACGGGGGAGCGAAGCCATTTAGTGCTTTGTATATGTAATTAGCAAGATTTAATATCTATACGGATGTTTTAATAGGGAGCCAGTGCAGTTTTGACAGAAACCGGGCTAATATGTTCATATTTCCAGGGTTCATAGTAAAGGACTCTAGCAGCTGGCGTTTTGACCGCTGTAATTTGTTTATCACGCGTTGCAGGGCAATCACCCAATAACGAGCGTTACTCAGTAATATTGTCTCCGAGGTCATAAACGCAATGAACTAGCTGTTCTGCATTTGTCCATGAGGGCATATGTCGCAATTTTAGATATATTTTTAAGATGGAAGGATGCGGTTTTACATATGCTGAGAAATGTTGCTTTCAAATGAAAAGAATGGTATCAAAGAGCACACCAGGTTCCTAACACTGACGAAGACACTTAACAGAGCAGCCATCATGTTGTTAGACAGTTATTTAGGTTTTTTATGTGGCTGAAGTTTTTGGTTTGGATTTCCAATCGGGTGGTTTTTCTATTTATAGTTCAGTCCCATATCTTCCGATCCTTCTCTCTTGTCCAAACATCCACTGTTCTACTCCAAATAATTAGATCTCTGTATTTTTCTGAATTTAGTAGTAGAAGTTAATAGTCATCCAATTTTTTATATCGAGTACGCATTCTGTTAATTTTGAGAATTGGTAGGTTTAGTCAGGGTTATGGAGGAACTATAGAGCTGAGATAATCATCAGCGTAACAGTGAAAGCTAATGCCATTGTTCCTAATGACATCTCCCAAGGGGTAACATGTACTGAGTGAAGCAACGGTCTTGAAACTGAGTAGCAGGTACTCATATTTAACTTGTGATGACATGACATCTCTTCGTTTACTACTTACAAACTGATAAACGGGTAGGATAAAGTATGATTTGAACACATGCCAATGCAATTCCACTAATTCCTGCATAATTTTCTAGTCTATTCAAATGAATATTGTGGTCGATTTGTCCGTCAAAAGCAGCTTTATGCACCTGAGGTCTAGTAACACTAATAGAGAGATACAAAACATGATCTAATGATAAGAGCAAATCATTTGTAAACTTAATGAAGAGCAGTCTCAGTACTATGGTACGGTCTAAATCCTGACTGGACAATCCTCACAGGAGGCCATTTCTTTCAAGTTGGAACTAAGCTGAGTGATGACTGCTTTTCTTGTTTTTTGGACAGAAAGGTTAGATTGGAAAATCGGTCTGTAATTGACGTATTCACCAGGCATCAAGTTGTGGTTTTTTAATAAGAGTTTGATAATTAGCCTGCTTAAAAATTTTTTGGTAGTAACCTAGTGATAAAGATGATCATATGATCTTAAGAAGAGGAATCACTATGACTGTCTGGTAGCATCTCTTTCATAGCTTAGTGGTTATCGGGTCTAACATACCTGTTGGTAGATTTTGATGATTTAATCATGTTAGACTATTCTCTTTCCTATAGCAGCGAATGATGGAATTTTTCCTCAGTGGATACAACAACCACTGAAGATGTGATACTGTAGTAGACAGTTGCATTGGCAATAATTTTCTCTCTAATGTGGTTCAATTTTGCAAGTAAGAAGTTAATAATGTCATTACTGCTGTGTGTTTGGAAAACAATTCAGAAGTTGAGGACTCTGTATTTCTTGTTATATTTAGCCAATGTATTAAATATAATACTTAGGGGTTGTGTTTATTTTCTTCTTAAAAGATTTTGAAAAAATAAAGCACGATCTAGCGGTTTTTACGGGCCCCCATTTTTGTACTCCATCATTTTCTCTCCCCATGAAATACGATAAAAAAAACTTTCTAGTTTTGAATTCTTCCAGCTGCGCACTCCAGTTTTCTGGCTGCTCTCTTTAAGGGCACCGAGTGTGCTCGTTATAACCATGGCGTTGGACTAATATCCATAATTCCTTTTTTAAGGGCAAAGGAGCGACAGAGGTTAGAGTGTGTCGTAAAGAGAGCGGTCAATTGTTTCTATTGCAACATTCAAGTTCTTATAAGCTGTCTGGTGCTAAGGTGATGAAACTGAACAGGAAGATTATTTATAAAGCAATTTTTAGTGGTAGACGTGATGGTTCTGGACATATTTATGCAGGACAGGCGGTTTCCAGCCTTGGATAAATGTAGCACGCATGTGATAGATAAATGATCTGGGACGTCTATCGCTCTGCTGCAAGATTTTCAACGGCATCAATATCCGATTCCATGTGACAATAATAGATCTAGAGTATTAGTACGACGATGAGTTGGTACCTGACACGTGTTGTCTAACTCCAATAGAGCTTAGTTATCTGTTAGTGCCAATCCCCAGAAGCGTTCTTTATTCATGATCTACATGTTTATTAAATTCACCAAACAATAAGGACTTTATCCACAGCAGTACTAACTCCGATAGAAATCAGCAAAATTCTTGATTAAATCTGTTAATGGTTGCCCACCTGGGTGGCCTGTATACAGTAGTAGCCAAACTCAAATTTCAAAATGTGATTTGTCTACTCTCATTATATAATTATTAATAGAGCACCATTCACTTCAAAGAGATATATTTGAAAAGACTTTTGAGTAATACTGAAGATATTATACTATAGCATTTCAGCAACAACCTCCCCCTTTTCCTTATTATGGACGAGGTTCGTGTCGATAATAGATATCTGAGGGCTGACAAGGTTAATGTAATCGTTGGTTTTAGCCAGGTTTCTGTCAAACACAGCACTCTCAGGTTATTTTCTGTGATTATTTCATTTACAATAAGTGCTTTTGAAGATTGGGAGCGAGATATTCAGAAACCCAAGGCTTTATATTTTGTTATCTTTATAATCTCTGTTTTACTACTTGTTGAACATCAATTAAATATCACCCGTAATGTAGTTTGGAAGATTTCTGTTATTTATTAGTTCTGGTGGCTACAAACACAGTCTCTATTGATGATATTAGGTGAAAGAGTTCTCTATGTGTTGGGATTTATCTAGAATTTGTGACGTGAAGACATGCTAGCAGACGGTCGGTTTAAGCCAGTCTGGTCTGCTTCTGACCTGGGCCCCAGTTAGTCAAGGTTGAGTGTGTGTGGTGTGTGTGAGATCATTCCTGTCAGTGCTGTGATTGTGATTGTGCGATGTGAGTGTGTGTGTGTGTGAGTGTGTGTGTGTGTGTGTGAGTCCATTCCTGTCAGAGACTGTGATTGTGTTGTAGGATGTGAGTGTGTGTGTGTGAGTGTGTGTGAGTCGTGTGAGAGATCATTCCTGTCAGTGACTGTTGATTGTGTTGTGGGATGTGAGTGTGTGTGTGTGTGTTGTTGTGTGTCGTGAGTGAGTCATTCCCTGTCAGTAGACTGTGCTTGTGTTGTAGGATGTGAGTGTGTGTGTGTTTGTGTGTGTGTGTGTTGTGTGAGTGAGATCAATTCTGTCAGTGACTGTGATTTGTTGGTAGGACTGTGAGTGTGAGTGTGAGTGTGTGGAGTGTGTGTCTGTGTGGTGTGAGTGTGTGTGAGTGTGTGTGTGTGTGTGTGGGTGAGTGTGTGTGAGTGTGTGGTGTGTGTGTGTGTGTGAGTTCATTTTCCTGTCAGTGCTGTGATTGTGTTGTAGGTTGTGAGTGTGTGTCGTGTGTGTGTGTGTGATGAGTCATTCTGTCAGTGACTTTGATTGTGTTTTGTAGGTTGTGGGTGTGTGTGTGTGTGTGTGTGTGTGTGTGTGTGGTGATCCATTCTCGTCAGTGACTGTGATTGTGTTGTAGGATGTAGAGTGTGTGGTGTGTGTGTGTGTGGTGTGTGTGTGTGAGTTGCAGGATTCATTCTGTCAGGTGAATTGTGATTTGTGTTGTAGGATTGTGAGTGTGAGTGTGTGTTGAGTGTGTGTCTGTGTCAGTGAGTGTGTGTGAGTGTGTGTGTGTGTGTGTGAGTGTGTGTGGTGTGGTGTGTGTGTGTGTGTGTGGATCATTCCTGTCAGTGGACTGTGATTGTGTTGTAGGATGTGAGTGTGTGTGTGTGTGTGTGTGTGTGTGAGTGGATCATTCCTGTCAGTGAACTGTGATTGTGTTGTAGGATGTGAGTCGTCGAGTGTGTGTGGAGTGTGTGTTCTGTGTGTGAGTGTTGTGTGGTGTGTGTGAGTGTGTGTGTGTGTGTGTGATGTGTGTGTGAGTGTGGTGTTGTGTGTGTTGTGTGAGATCATTTCCTGTCAGTGGACTGTGATTGAGTTGTAGGATGTGAGTGTGAGTGTGTTGTGTTCGTTGTGTGTGGGTGTGTGTGTGTGTGTGAGTGTGTGTGTGTGTGAGATCATTCCTGTCAGTGACTTGATTAGTGTTGAGGATGTGAGTGTGTGTGAGTGTTGTGTGTGTGTGTGAGTGTTGTGTGTGTGTGGGTGTGTCGTGTGAGTGGTCGTGTGTGTGTGTGTGTGAGAGATCATTCTGTCAGTTGAATGTATTGTGTTGTAGGATGTGAGTGTGAGTGTGTGTGAGTGTGTGTGCTGTGTGTGAGTGTGTGTGAGTGTGTGTGTGTGTGTGAGTGTGTGTGTGTGTGTGTGTGAGAATTCATTCTGTCAGTGACCTGTGATTGTGTTGTAGGTGTGAGGATGTGTGTTGTGTGTGTGTGTGTGTTGTGAGTGTGTGTTGTGTGTGTGTGAGAGATCTTCCTGTCAGTGACTGTGATTGTGTTGGTAGGATGTGAGTGGTGAGTGTGTTGAGAGTGTTGTGTCTGTGTGTGAGTGTGTGTGAGTGTGTATGTGTGTAGTGATCAAGTGAGTCGAGTCCGTGTGTGTTTGAGTGAGAGATCAATTCCTGTGCATTGACTGTGATTGTGTTGTAGGATGTGAGTGTGTGTGTGTGTGAGTGTGTGTGTGTGAGAGATCATTCCTGTCAGTGACTGTGATTGTGTTGTAGGATGTGAGTGTGAGTGTGTGTGAGTGTGTGTGAGTGTGTGTGTGTGTGTGAGTGTGTGTGAGTGTGTGTGAGTGTGTGTGTGTGTGTGAGTGTGTGTGTGTGTGTGTGTGAGATCATTCCTGTCAGTGACTGTGATTGTGTTGTAGGATGTGTGTGTGTGTGTGTGTGTGTGTGTGAGTGTGTGTGTGTGTGTGTGTGTGAGTGTGTGTGTGTGAGAGATCATTCCTGTCAGTGACTGTGATTGTGTTGTAGGATGTGAGTGTGAGTGTGTGTGAGTGTGTGTGTGTGTTGAGTGTGTGTGAGTGTGTGTGAGTGTGTGTGTGGTGTGTGTGTTGTGTGAGTGTGTGTGTGTGTGTGTGTGAGATCATTCCTGTCAGTGACTGTGATTGTGTTGTAGGATGTGAGTGTGTGTGTGTGTGTGTGTGTGTGTGTGTGTGTGTGTGTGTGAGTGTGTGTGTGTGTGTGTGTGAGATCATTCCTGTCAGTGACTGTGATTGTGTTGTAGGATGTGAGTGTGAGTGTGTGTGTGTGTGTGTGTGTGAGTGTGTGTGTGTGTGTGTGTGTGTGTGTGTGTGAGATCATTCCTGTCAGTGACTGTGATTGTGTTGTAGGATGTGAGTGTGTGTGAGTGTGTGTGTGTGTGTGAGTGTGTGTGTGTGTGTGTGTGTGAGTGTGTGTGTGTGTGTGAGTGTGGTGTGTGTGTGTGTGTGTGAGATCATTCCTGTCAGTGACTGTGATTGTGTTGTAGGATGTGAGTGTGAGTGTGTGTGTGTGTGTGTGTGTGAGTGTGTGTGTGAGTGTGTGTGTGTGTGTGTGTGAGATCATTCCTGTCAGTGACTGTGATTGTGTTGTAGGATGTGAGTGTGTGTGTGTGTGTGTGTGTGTGTGTGTGAGAGATCATTCCTGTCAGTGACTGTGATTGTGTTGTAGGATGTGAGTGTGTGTGTGTGTGTGTGAGTGTGTGTGTGTGTGTGTGTGTGAGATCATTCCTGTGTGTGTGAGATCATTCCTGTCAGGACTGTGATTGTGTTGTAGGATGTGAGTGTGTGTGTGTGTGTGAGATCATTCCTGTCAGTGACTGTGATTGTGTTGTAGGATGTGAGTGTGTTCTTCCGGCCGCCGCTGGAGCTCAGAGACGTGGTTCTCCTCACACACAGAGTCCTGCAGGAGTTTCCCAGCACAACCCTGCCTGAGTTCAGACCTGGTACCGTCCGCATCGGACACACGAAAACCCATCAGACCCCAGAAACCTCCACCTCTGATCTCCTCCGAGGAGCCGCAGGAGAGCCCGCTCCATCCGGAGGAACCGCCGGACGCTCCAGATGCCAGAGCCGAGAGGAAACCGGAGTCGGCGCGAAGAGGTGTCCGAGCGCTCGTGGTGCGTGATCGCAGACAGGGCCGCGCCGCTCACCATCCCGCGCTCCTTCTCGCGGCTCTTCCGCAGGACCGTCGAGAGAAGCACGGGCTGGACGCCCGTCAGCGGGTGAAGTGGGTGGTGTGTGAGCGGAACTGCGGCGCGGTCGGTGTGGAGGAGCTCTGGCTGCAGCTGAACCGAGCCATCCGCCGCTCACGCCTGCCCACCTGCAACGCCAACTTCCAGCGAGCGCTGGCTCAGATCTGGCTGTACTGTGACGTCTTCTACTGCGAATACATCGGCAACTTCCTGAAGCAGGAGTTCCGGCTCTCGGGGAAAATCACACTAACCGTCCATAAACTTGGAGACATCATCGAGTTCTGAGTGTTTGAGTTTTCTGTGAATGTCTCACAGCGAAATGGTGAAAACTTCTGATAGTTATAATTTGGCATGAATGAATTCTTTGTTTTTATATGACATGAATTTTATACCCGTATTAAAATGTGCTGTTTCTGTCACGACTGATGGAGAGTCCTTCATTTCAACCTTCAGGTTTAACTGGAGAAATCACGTCCTTCCTCTCGTTCTCCAGCACTAACATCTAAAGATTCTCAAATCAAGATTCATTTACTGGAGGAGAAAAATCACTGAAGAGATTAGAGTGAAAAACCTTGTTTTCACTTTGAGTTACGTTTATTTTTCTGACTCCATCAGCAGATATTAGTTCTTGTGTGTGTGTGTGTGTGATAGGAGAGAGAGTGTGTGTGTGTTTTCTGGAGAGAAATGTCATGGTATTTACAATGTAAAGGTGATTAATGAGGACACTTCCTGTCTCAAACCAAATGGCTTAAAAAGCAGACTAAGTGCTTTTCCCTGTGTGTGTGTGTGTGTGTGTGTGTGTGTGTGTGTGTGTGTGTGTGTGTGTGTGTGTGATAGAGAGAGAGAGAGAGAGTGTGTGTGTGTGTGTGTGTGTGTGATAGAGAGAGAGAGAGAGAGAGAGAGAGAGAGAGTGTGTGTGTGTGTGTGTGATAGAGAGAGAGAGAGTGTGTGTGTTTTCTGGAGAGAAATGTCATGGTATGTACAATGTAAAGGTGATTAATGAGGACACTTCCTGTCTCAAACCAAATGGCTTAAAAAGCAGACTAAGTGCTTTTCCCTGTGTGTGTGTGTGTGTGTGTGTGTGTGTGTGTGTGAGATAGAGAGAGAGAGAGAGAGAGAGTGTGTGTGTGTGTGTGTGTGATAGAGAGAGAGAGAGAGAGTGTGTGTGTGTGTGTGTGTGTGATAGAGAGAGAGAGAGAGAGAGAGAGAGAGAGTGTGTGTGTGTGTGTGTGATAGAGAGAGAGAGAGTGTGTGTGTGTTTTCTGGAGAGAAATGTCATGGTATTTACAATGTAAAGGTGATTAATGAGGACACTTCCTGTCTCAAACCAAATGGCTTAAAAAGCAGACTAAGTGCTTTTCCCTGTGTGTGTGTGTGTGTGTGTGTGTGTGTGTGTGGTGTGTGTGATAGAGAGAGAGAGAGAGAGTGTGTGTGTGTGTGTGTGTGTGTGTGAGTGTGATAGAGAGAGAGAGAGAGTGTGTGTGTGACAGAGAGAGAGAGAGAGTGTGTGTGTGTGTGTGTGTGTGTGTGTGATAGAGAGAGAGAGAGAGTGTGTGTGTGTGTGTGTGTGATAGAGAGAGAGAGAGAGAGTGTGTGTGTTATAGAGAGAGAGAGAGAGAGTGTGTGTGTGTGTGTGTGTGTGATAGAGAGAGAGAGAGAGAGAGAGAGAGTGTGTGTGTGTGTGTGTGATAGAGAGAGAGAGAGAGAGTGTGTGTGTTATAGAGAGAGAGAGAGAGAGGGTGTGTGTGTGTGTTCCACACCTGAACGTCTCCTCAGGTCATGTGATCAGACTCATTTTCACCTGATCAAGAGAAGAAACTTCAGTTTCTCCGGTGACGTTCAGTCATTCAGAGAAGGTCAAGAGGTCAATATTTTAAGAATGTGATTCATGCGTCTGGTGTTGGTCAGAAGAGAAATCATAAACGAACGAATGAATCGTCATCTGTGAGCGTGACAGATTCTTTCGCATCTCCTCCCTCTGGTCGACGGATTCTCGTGTGAAGCTCGCGACGGATGTGTGAGGAGATCCTGTGAGCGAGAGCTCTGTGAACTGGAGCTCAGATCTCCATCATCAACCGTTTCTCAGTAAGTGTTTGAAATCTGCAGATCTGATCTCTTTCTCCAGGACTTGATCTTTTGCTTTCCCCGAACAGAACTCTGATCTTTCAAGCAGAGGAAAGACCTCAACACCTCCATTATCTCTATTATTAATCTGAACATTTACGAACACGTCTCAGATCAGATGTAGTTTTTGCGAACAGGCCCGTGTCACACACGATGAGCACAGATAACAGCTCTTCTCTCGATTGGTTCGAGTGAAATGGAAGGAAAGACTCAAAGGAAGTGTTTTTCTGCAGTATCACCTCGATGTTATCAGTGTTCCTCTGCGAGAAACCGTAAGAGTCAGAAACCACAGCAGATCCGTCCAGTGTCGAGCGGCGGGTGAGTGATTTCACTCAAATCATGCGCTTTGTGGACCTTGTGTGTTCAGATTCATATCAGTGTGTGTTAGAACTACAACTGAGCGGTTGAGGTGATTAAAACCGCCTCACATTTGTTCTTCTCAGCGGAGAACATGAGCGTCAGAGGATCGTGTGTGTGTTGATCTGTGCGTTCTGCTTCAGCTGTGAGTAAACCTTCACGAGTCTCTCTGACGGCGTTATTTGCTCTTGTTTTGAAGCATAAACTCACTTCATTGTGATGATTTTTCAGCTCAGTTCAATAACTGAGTAAAGCTCATCGCTTACGATTTACAGGTGCTTTGAAAGGAAGCAGAAAGCGTGTTTTCAGCATTCAAGGTAAAGTTCTGCTGTCGACACACACCAGAAGATTAAAAACGCACTAGTACATGAAGAGTGTGAGTGAATGAGCCTGTTTTCCAGAGCTCACGGTGACTGGGAGAGACCTGAAGGACTGTGGGAAGCAGAGGAAGGTGTGCGTGACGTCCAGCGCCGACTGTCTCTCAGCACCAGATGTTCTCGCAGCCACAGCTGGTACGAGCTGAGCGGGTTCAGCCTCACATCTGCAGTGGGTCGGGGAGTAACGAAATACTTAGTGACGTATTTAAAATACAATATTTGAGTGACTGTGTTTCATTTGAAATGGGTGGTAATCAGATTACAGTTCCATCTGAAAAGTGTTTTAGATTACCAAAGTGATTACTTTGAGTTTTAATGTCATTTAAACAGCGATTGGTGATTCTCTGACTCTGACCGTCTGAAAAAGACGAGTTCAGTTTCACCAACATTTAATACTTTTAAGAGGATCATAAAAATGTTGTTATTTTTATTTAGTTCTGTCCTGAACAAGACAAAATGACTGAATTTATACAACAACTGAACTGTCCTGTCATGACCTGATGATCCACGACTGTTTTCATGTTTGGGAGTCATTTTATAATTCACTCGTCACTGAGACTTTTCCTCACTATTGTGAGTTTGTGTTTCACAATTCTGACTTCTTGTTCTCTGAATTACGAGATTTAAACTCACAATATCAAGTTATAAAGTCAGAATTGGGAGATTTAAACTTGCAATACTGACTTTTTTTCTTGCAGTTGTGAATTTAGTAAGTGAGTTTATATCTCATAATTCTGACTTTTCTCAATATTGTGAGTTTATATCTCATAATTCTGACTTTTCTCAATATTGTGAGTTTATATCTCATAATTCTGACTTTTCTCAATATTGTGAGTTTATATCTCATAATTCTGACTTTTCTCAATATTGTCAGTTTATATCTCATAATTCTGACTTTTCTCAATATTGTGAGTTTTTATCCCATAATTTTGACTTTTCTCAATATTGTGAGTTTATATCTCATAATTCTGACTTTTCTCAATATTGCGAGTTTATATCTCATAATTTTGACTTTTCTCAATATTGCGAGTTTATATCTCATAATTCTGACTTTTCTCAATATTGTGAGTTTTTATCTCATAATTCTGACTTTTCTCAATATTGTGAGTTTTTATCTCATAATTCTGACTTTTCTCAATATTGTGAGTTTTTATCTCATAATTCTGACTTTTCTCAATATTGCGAGTTTATATCTCATAATTCTGACTTTTCTCAATATTGTGAGTTTATATCTCATAATTCTGACTTTTCTCAATATTGTCAGTTTATATCTCATAATTCTGACTTTTCTCAATATTGCGAGTTTATATCTCATAATTCTGACTTTTCTCAATATTGTCAGTTTATATCTCATAATTCTGACTTTTCTCAATATTGTCAGTTTATATCTCATAATTCTGACTTTTCTCAATATTGTGAGTTTATATCTCATAATTCTGACTTTTCTCAATATTGTCAGTTTATATCTCATAATTCTGACTTTTCTCAATATTGTGAGTTTATATCTCATAATTCTGACTTTTCTCAATATTGCGAGTTTATATCTCATAATTCTGACTTTTCTCAATATTGTCAGTTTATATCTCATAATTCTGACTTTTCTCAATATTGTCAGTTTATATCTCATAATTCTGACTTTTCTCAATATTGTCAGTTTATATCTCATAATTCTGACTTTTCTCAATATTGTGAGTTTATATCTCATAATTCTGACTTTTCTCAATATTGTGAGTTTATATCTCATAATTCTGACTTTTCTCAATATTGCGAGTTTATATCTCATAATTCTGACTTTTCTCAATATTGTCAGTTTATATCTCATAATTCTGACTTTTCTCAATATTGTGAGTTTATATCTCATAATTCTGACTTTTCTCAATATTGTGAGTTTTATCTCATAATTCTGACTTTTCTCAATATTGCGAGTTTATATCTCATAATTCTGACTTTTCTCAATATTGTCAGTTTATATCTCATAATTCTGACTTTTCTCAATATTGTGAGTTTATATCTCATAATTCTGACTTTTCTCAATATTGTGAGTTTATATCTCATAATTCTGACTTTTCTCAATATTGCGAGTTTATATCTCATAATTCTGACTTTGTAACGCACAATTGCAACTTTATATCACACAATTCTGAGGGAAAAAGTCAGAATTGTGAGAATAAAATTTGCAATGACCTTTTTTGTGTTTGTTCCACACTTATTAGTATTCCTAAAGTATTTAGATGAAGTGACTATACTTGAGTAATGTAACGAAATACGTTACAAATGACTTTTTAAAGCATGTATTTTGTAATCTGTAGTGAAATCCTAAACCACCCAGCCCTGAATCTGCAGTTCTTTGTCCTCTAGTGAGCTTTGTGAACACGTCGTGCCATTATCTGTTCCATGAGGACGCGTTCACCTGCAGATGGACTCAGATGAGCCCAGCCCGGACGGAAACCGTCAGCTCCTTCATTTTCAGACGGTAAAAGTTTCACTTCTTCAGTAAGGCATGCGTTAGTGTCAGAAGCATCAGACACTTATCGAAGCTTGTTTCCGCTATGGAATAAAAAAGGTAATTGCAATTTTGACTGTTTTTTTCGCAATTGCAAGTATACACCTCACAATTCTGACTTTTTTCCGTTAAAATTGTGTGATATAAACTCACAATTGCAAATTAGAAAGTCGCAATTCAGCGAAGCGAAGCTGCACTTCTGAGAACTGTACGATATAAATTCACAATTGACAATAAACTTTATATCTCACAATCAGAAATCAGAATTGTGATGGTTAGAATGATTTAAACCTCCATCTGACCAGCTGAAAATAAGTGAACATGTCTCGATATGAACTGACATGTTAATGTAGTCTTTGTTTTGTAGAACGGATGACGTCTTCTGTCCTTCCATTTTAAATCTCTATTCACGTTTCAATTTAACCATCAAAAGTGTCATCGGCCAGAAAGAGCAGTTCTCTGATGTCTATCCAGTCATTATTGAGCTAATCGGTAAGATAAGATGACAGCAAGGGTGTGGGAAGTACTTTTGTGTGTACTTTTGATGAGATGTGATGTGATGTTATGATATGTTTTGATGTGATGTTTGATGATATGTTGTGATGTGATGTTTTGATGTGATGTGACGTTATGAATGTTGTGATGTGATGTTTTGATGATATGTTGTGATGTTTTGATGTGATGTGATGTTATGATATTTTGTGATGTGATGTTATGATATTTTGTGATGTGATGTTTTGATGATATGTTGTGATGTTTTGATGTGATGTGACATTATGATATGTTGTGATGTGATGTTTTGTTGTGATGTGATGTTTTGATGTGATGTGATGTTATGATATTTTGTGATGTGATGTTATGATATTTTGTGATGTGATGTTTTGATGATATGTTGTGATGTTTTGATGTGATGTGATGTGATGTGATATTTTGTGATGTGACGTTTTGATGTGATGTGATGTTTTGATGTGATGTGACGTTATGATATGTTGTGATGTGATGTTTTGATGATATGTTGTGATGTTTTGATGTGATGTGATGTTATGATATTTTGTGATGTGATGTTATGATATTTTGTGATGTGATGTTTTGATGATATGTTGTGATGTTTTGATGTGATGTGATGTGATATTTTGTGATGTGACGTTTTGATGTGATGTGATGTTTTGATGTGATGTGACATTATGATATGTTGTGATGTGATGTTTTGTTGTGATGTGATGTTTTGATGATATGTTGTGATGTTTTGATGTGATGTGACATTATGATATGTTGTGATGTGATGTTTTGTTGTGATGTGATGTTTTGATGTGATGTGATGTATGATATTTTGTGATGTGATGTTATGATATGTTGTGATGTGATGTTTTGATGATATGTTGTGATGTTTTGATGTGATGTGATGTGATGTGATATTTTGTGATGTGACGTTTTGATGTGATGTGATGTTTTGATGTGATGTGACATTATGATATGTTGTGATGTGATGTTTTGTTGTGATGTGATGTTTTGATGATATGTTGTGATGTTTTGATGTGATGTGATGTTATGATATTTTGTGATGTGATGTTTTGATGTGATGTGATGTTATGATATTTTGTGATGTGATGTTTTGATGTGATGTGACATTATGATATGTTGTGATGTGATGTTATGATGTGTTTTGATGTGATGTGACGTTATGATATGTTGTGATGTGATGTTTTGTGATGTTTTGATGAGATGTGATGTGATGTTATATGTTTTGATGTGATGTGACGTTATGATATGTTGTGATGTGATGTTTTGATGTGATGTGATGTTTTGTGATGTTATGATGTGTTTTGATGATATGTGATGTGATGTTTTGATGTGATGTGATGTGATGTTTTGTGATGTTTTGATGTGATGTGATGTGATGTTTTGTGATGTTTTGATGTGATGTGATGTTTTGTGATGTTATGATGTGTTTTGATGTGATGTGATGTTTTGATGTGATGTGATGTTTTGTGATGTTATGATGTGTTTTGATGTGAT
>CM074289.1:0-2500 GCA_037194245.1 Opsariichthys bidens
GGCTTGTAAAAGTCAGAGAATAAGATTGGTTGTATGGTACAAGCCAGAACCCTATTTAAAACTATTAGTATTTCGAGTCGGAACAACAATTCGGGCTTGTAGTGTATCAGAAAGTCGAAATTATTTTTTGTTCAAACAAGAACCCCGATTAAAACTAAGAGTAGATTCGAGTCAGACACGGTTTTTGTTTTCTGGATTTTTACCGGTTTGAACTATTTTTGGTTCAGCCAGAACCTCCCGGTTTAAACTATGAGTAGTTACAAGTCAGAACACAAATCAAACTTGGAAAAATAAGAATTTATTTTTGGTTCAAGCCAGAACCCGATTTAAAACTATGAGTATTCAAAGTCAGAACAATACGTACTTACTAAAAAATAAGAAGATTTTAGATACTGGTCATAGGTCAGCTTTCCTAGAGAAACACAAGTCTGACTGAGACACCGCCAAGACGGGCCGCCTTGGAGGAGGGTGAATAGTTATTAAAAGGCCGAAACACCCAGGATTCCCAAGGTACACTACTGAGGATTTGTCTCTCGATAAACTTGGATAATACTACCTAAACCTAACCCTAACCTAACCCTAACCTTAACCTAACCCTAACCTTAACCTAACCTTAACTAACCCTAACCCTAACCTTAAACCTAACCCTAACCCTAATCAATTACCTAACCCTAACCCTTAACCTTAACCTAACCTTAACCTAGACCTTAACCTAACCCTAACCTTAACCTAAACCCTAACACCCATATGACCTAACCCTAACCTTGACCCCTAAACCTTAACCTAACCTATACCTAACCTGAACCTTAAACCTATACCCTAACCTTGACCTATACCTAAACTTAACACCTATCCTTAACCTAACCCTAGTTTGAACTTTAACCTTTAGTTTTAATACTAAACTCTATTTTAAAAACTGAATAAAAAAAATCTAAATTTAATCAGTGGATCAGTGGGCAGGAGAGGCTTTTTTTAATAGGTACATATAATAAAAATTGAATGAAATAAATAAAATGATAATAAAGAATAATCAAAAAATGATATTTCTACAAAAAAAAAATTTTGGGGGAATTTAAAGAAATTTGGTTATGATGAAAATGGGTACAAAATAGTACACAACAATAACTAAGACCTACCCTCTTAATAGGGGTTTAAAAGTAGAACAGCTTCGGGATGGATTTTTTTTTTTTTTTTCTTAAACCCCCCCCCCTAGGAAATAATTGGAGGTTATCGGCATGATTGAGGGAGTGGGGATGCTGGACCAGGGATTAATCGGGGATTACTCGATTCGCCGCCCAGATAAATTTAATGTGGGAAATTTCGCATTCCCTATACGACAAAGCTGCGAAGAATTATGGGCCCAGTCTGAACAATTGGCTGACCAAAATGGGATCTGAGGTTGGTTCCAAGGACGGGGTAGGAACTTGGGTTTGGACTGGAATCCATAGAATAAAAGGTGATAAGTGTAAGAAAATGGTTGAGGATAGAAAAGGGAAGCCAACCTGATTCCTTATCAAAAAAACATGCGCCGCCTGTGCATTTTCTCTGCGTTTCCTTCACACCCTCGAACCAAACTGGGCGGAATCCAGAAACGGATCTACTCAGGGGGGAAGGCGTTGCTAATTCTAAATTCCTAACTACTAACCCTAACCTAACCCTAACCCTAAACTAACCCTAAGCCCTAAATAAAATTTAATAATACAATATAAAATTCATAAATTAATAAATTATTGAAAATTAATTAATTAATAAAAAACATAAAATTCTAAATAAATTTATTAATTAATAAGTATTTTCAATTTGAAAATTTAAAATTAAAATTTAAAATTTCAAATTTCAACCCTAATAAAAATAAATAAATAAATAACAATAATAATTAATAAATTAATAAAATTAATTAATTAGTAAAAAGAATAAAATTAATAATTAATAAATTTTTATTATTAACTAACCCTAACCCTAATAAAAATTTAAAAAATGAATGCCCTAAAGAAAAATACAAATAAATAAAATTAATAATTAATAAATTATTAAAATTAATTAATTAATGAAAACATAATTATTAATTAATAATTTTATAATTTGAAAAGTAAAATTAAAAAGTAACATTTTCAAATTTCAAATTTCAAATTAAAAATTTCAAATTACAAAATTTCAAATTCAAGGGTTAGTGTTAGGTTAGGGTTGAAATGTAAAATTAAAAAGTAAAAATGTAAAATTAAAAATTAGAAATTAAATTTTTTCAAATTTCAAATTCAAATTTCAAATTTCAACCCTAACCCTAATAAAAATAAATAAATAAATAAGAATAATAATTAATAAATTAATAAAATTAATTAATTAGTAAAAACAGAAAATTAATAATTAATAAATTTTTATTATTACCTAACCCTAACCCGTAACCTAACCCGTAACCTAACCCTAACCTAACCCTAACCCTTAACCCTAACCCTAACCTAACCCTAACCCTAACCCTAACTAACCCTAGCCCTAAATAAAA
>CM074289.1:7500-35000 GCA_037194245.1 Opsariichthys bidens
CCCTAACTAACCCTAGCCCTAAATAAAATTAATAATAAATAAAATTCATAATTAATAAATTATTAAAATTAATTAATTAATAAAAACATAAAATTCATAATTATTAATTAATAAGTTTTCAATTTGAAAATTTAAAATTAAAATTTAAAATTTAAAATTTCAAATGTCAAATTTCAAATTTCAACCCTAACCCTAATAAAAATAAATAAATAAATAAATAACAATAATAATTAATAAATTATAAAATTAATTAATTAGTAAAAAGAATAAAATTAATAATTAATAAATTTTTATTATTAACTAACCAACCCTAACCCTAATAAAAATAAATAAATAAATAACAATAATAATTAATAAATTAATAAAATTAATTAATTAGTAAAAAGAATAAAATTAATAATTAATAAATTTTTATTATTAACTAACCCTAACCCTAATAAAAATTAAAAAAATGAATGCCCTAAAGAAAAATACAAATAAATAAAATTAATAATTAATAAATTATTTAAAATTAATTAATTAATGAAAACATAATTATTATGTATTATATTACCAGGATTATTGAGAACGAATGTTTTTGTTTTCGATTCGCTGGTTTTGATAAATTCAGCCTGAAAATTTTCCATTCCTTAAGAATCATATAAGGTAATACAATTCAAACTTGTAAAAATAAGAATTTATTGTTGGTTCAAGCCAGAACCTGGTTTAAAACTGAGTAGTTCAAGTCAGAACACAATTCGGGCTTGTAAAAGTCAGAGAATAAGATTGTTGTTGGTTCAAGCCAGAACCCGATTTAAAACTATGAGTAGTTCGAGTCGGAAACACAATTCGGGCTTGTAGGGATCAGAAAGTGAAATTATTTTTGGTTCAAACTAGAACCCGATTTAAAACTATGAGTAGTTCGAGTCAGAACACGGTTTTGTTTTCTGATTTTTTACCGGTTTGAACTATTTTTGGTTCAAGCCAGAACCCGGTTTAAAACTATGAGTAGTTCAAGTCAGAACACAAATCAAAACTTGGAAAAATAAGAATTTATTTTTGGTTCAAGCCAGAACCCGATTTAAAACTATGAGTAGTTCAAGTCAGAACAATTCGTACTTATAAAAATAGAAGATTTTATGATACTGGTCATAGGTCAGCTTTCCTAGAGAACACAAGTCTGGGACTGATCACCCCAAGACGGGCCGCCTTGGAGGAGGGTGTATAGTGATTAAAAGGCCGAAACACCCGAGGATCCCAAGGTACACTACTGAGGATGTGTCTCTCGATAAACTTGGATAGACTACCTAACCTAACCCTAACCTAACCCTAACCTTAACCTAACCCTAACCTTAACCTAACCTTAACCTAACCCTAACCCTAACCTTAACCTAACCCTAACCCTAATCTTAACCTAACCCTAACCTTAACCTTAACCTAACCTTAACCTAACCTTAACCTAACCCTAACCTTAACCTAACCCTAACCTTGACCCTAACCTTAACCTAACCCTAACCTTAACCTAACCTTAACCTAACCCTAACCTTGACCTAACCTAAACTTAACCCTATCCTTAACCTAACCCTAGTTGACTTAACCTTAGTTTTAATCTAAACTCTATTTTAAACTAAATCTAAATTTATCAGTGGATCAGTGGGCAGGAGAGGCTTTTTTTATAGGGACAATAATAAAAATTGATGAAATAATAAAATGATAATAAGATAATCAAAAATGATATTTCTACAAAATTGAATAGATTTGGTTGATGAAAATGGGCATAGTACACAACAATAACTAAGACCTACCTCTTATAGGGGTTTAAAAGTAGAACAGCTTCGGGATGGATTACCCTAGGAAATAATTGGAGGTATCGGCATGATTGAGGGAGTGGGATGCTGGACCGGGATTATCGGGGATTACTCGATTCGCCGGCCCAGATAAATTTAATGTGGAAATTTCGCATTCCCTATACGACAAAGCTGCGAAGAATTATGGGCCCAGTCTGAACAATTGGCTGACAAAATGGGATCTGAGTTGGTCAAGGACGGGGAGGAACTGGGTTTGGACTGGAATCCATAGGGAATAAAAGGGATAATGTAAGAATGGTTGAGATAGAAAGGGAAGCCAACTGATCCTTTCAAAAAACATGCGCCGGCCTGTGCATTTTCTGCGTTCTCCCTAAACCAAACTGGGCGGTCCAGAAACGGATCTACTCAGGGGGAGGCGTTGCTAATTCTAAATTCCTAACCCTAACCCTAACCTAACCCTAACCCTAACTAACCCTAGCCCTAAATAAAATTAATAATAAATAAAATTCATAATTAATAAATTATTAAAATTAATTAATTAATAAAAACATAAAATTAATAATTATTAATTAATAAGTTTTCAATTTGAAAATTTAAAATTAAAATTTCAAATTTCAAATTTCAACCCTAATAAAAATAAATAAATAAATAACAATAATAATTAATAAATTAATAAAATTAATTAATTAGTAAAAAGAATAAAATTAATAATTAATAAATTTTTATTATTAACTAACCCTAACCCTAATAAAAATTTAAAAAATGAATGCCCTAAAGAAAAATACAAATAAATAAAATTAATAATTAATAAATTATTAAAATTAATTAATTAATGAAAACATAATTATTAATTAATAATTTTATAATTTGAAAAGTAAAATTAAAAAGTAACATTTTCAAATTTCAAATTTCAAATTAAAAATTTCAAAATTACAAAATTTCAAATTCAAGGGTTAGTGTTAGGTTAGGGTTGAAATGTAAAATTAAAAAGTAAAAATGTAAAATTAAAAATTAGAAATTAAATTTTTTCAAATTTCAAATTCAAATTTCAAATTTCAACCCTAACCCTAATAAAAATAAATAAATAAATAAGAATAATAATTAATAAATTAATAAAATTAATTAATTAGTAAAAACAGAAAATTAATAATTAATAAATTTTTATTATTACCTAACCCTAACCCGTAACCTAACCCGTAACCTAACCCTAACCTAACCCTAACCCTTAACCCTAACCCTAACCTAACCCTAACCCTAACCCTAACTAACCCTAGCCCTAAATAAAATTAATAATAAATAAAATTCATAATTAATAAATTATTAAAATTAATTAATAAAAACATAAAATTAATAATTATTAATTAATAAGTTTTCAATTTGAAAATTTCAAATTAAAATTTCAAATTTCAAATTTCAACATTTCAAATTTCAACATTTCAAAATTTCAAATTTCAAATTTCAACCCTAACCCTAATAAAAATAAATAAATAAATAACAATAATAATTAATAAATTAATAAAATTAATTAATTAGTAAAAAGAATAAAATTAATAATTAATAAATTTTTATTATTAACTAACCCTAACCCTAATAAAAATAAAAAATGAATGCCCTAAAGAAAAATACAAATAAATAAAATTAATAATTAATAAATTATTAAAATTAATTAATTAATGAAAACATAATTATTAATTAATACATTTATAATTTTAAAAGTAAAATTAAAAAGTAACATTTTCAAATTTCAAATTTCAAATTTCAAATTAAAAAATTTCAAAATTACAAAATTTCAAATTCAAATTTCAAATTCAAGGGTTAGTGTTAGGGTTAGGGTTGAAATGTAAAATTAAAAAGTAAAAATGTAAAATTAAACATTAGAAATTAAATTTTTCAAATTTCAAATTCAAATTTCAAATTTCAACCCTAACCCTAATAAAAATAAATAAATAAATAACAATAATAATTAATAAATTAATAAAATTAATTAATTAGTAAAAACATAAAATTAATAATTAATAAGTTTTTATTATTACCTAACCCTAACCCAACCCTAACCCTAACCCATTAAATCAAAAATAGGGGGTTGGGTAACAATACCATATCTCGACACCTGGTGGCGCTACAGCTCCCAAACCATGTGCAATCGTCTTCCCATCCCCTAAATTAGTTAATAGACCAAATTTCAGCTCTCTAGGACAAACAGAACCCAAGATATTGGGGGGGGGGGGGGGGTGACAAAACTGGGGGGTGACAGAATCGTTTTTGTCCCTATAACCTAACCCTAACCCTAACCCTAACCCTAACCCTAATCCCTAAGTACATGTAGTTACTTAATATTATTCAGTACTTAAATGTATAATTACAGTGTAACAAAGACACCTTAAAATAAAGTGTAACCCAATTTTGTTACTGTAGCGCTTTGCTGCTCCAACAGGAAGTGGAAATGGAAGGCCAGATTCGTTTTTGTCCCTATAACCTAACCCAAACCCTAACCCTAACCCTAACCCAACCCTAACCCTAACCCTAACCCTAACCCAAACCCTAACCCTAACCCTAACCCAACCCTAACCCTAACCCAACCCTAACCCTAACCCAACCCTAACCCTAATTTGGAAATAAATGGATAAAAATAAATAATTGGTAATAAATGGGAATAAAAAAATAATTGGAAATAAGGGAACTGGGAATTCGAAATATGAAATTTGAAATTTTGTTAGTTTTATCATTTATTTATTTTATTATTCATTTCTTTATTAATTATTATTTATACATTTATTAATGATTATTTCTTATTTTATTATTATTAATTTTATGATTTTTATTTATTTATTAATTTTATTATTGTAATTTAACTCTAACCCCCTAAGGGAACTGGGAACCCTAATATGGAAATAATTGGACATAAATGGAAATAAATAAATAATTGGAAATATTGGATATATCTAACCCTAACCCTAAACCTAACCCATTAAATCAAAAATAGGGGGGGGGGACAATACCATATCTCGACACCTGGTGGCGCTACAGCTCCCAAACCATGTGCAATCGTCTCCCCGTCCCCTAATTAGTATATAGACCAAATTTCAGCTCTCTAGCACGTACAGAACCCAAGATATTGGGGGGGGTGACAAAACTGAGGGGTGACAGATTCGTATTTTTCCCTATATCCTAACCCTAACCCTAACCTAACCCTAACCCTAACCCTAACCCTAACCCTAACCCTAACCCCTAACCCTAACCCTAATCCCTAAGTACATGTAGTAACTTAATATTATTCAGTACTTAAATGTATAATTACAGTGTAACAAAGACACCTTAAAATAAAGTGTAACCCAATTTTGTTACTGTAGCGCTTTGCTGCTCCAACAGGAAGTGGAAATGGAAGGCCAGATTCGTTTTTGTCCCTATAACCTAACCCAAACCCTAACCCTAACCCAAACCCTAACCCTAACCCAACCCTAACCCTAACCCTAACCCTAACCCAAACCCTAACCCTAACCCAACCCTAACCCTAACCCTAACCCTAACCCTAACCCTAACCCTAACCCAACCCTAACCCTAACCCTAACCCTAACCCTACCCCTAACCCTAACCCAACCCTAACCCTAACCCTAACCCTAACCCTAATTTGGAAATAAATGGATAAAAATAAATAATTGGTAATAAATGGGAATAAAAAAATAATTGGAAATAAGGGAACTGGGAATTCGAAATATGAAATTTGAAATTTTGTTAGTTTTATCATTTATTTATTTTATTATTCATTTCTTTATTAATTATTATTTATACATTTATTAATGATTATTTCTTATTTTATTATTATTAATTTTATGATTTTTATTTATTTATTAATTTTATTATTGTAATTTAACCCTAACCCCTAAGGGAACTGGGAACCCTAATATGGAAATAATTGGACATAAATGGAAATAAATAAATAATTGGAAATATTGGATATATCTAAACCTAACCCTAAACCTAACCCATTAAATCAAAAATAGGGGGGGGGGGACAATACCATATCTCGACACCTGGTGGCGCTACAGCTCCCAAACCATGTGCAATCGTCTCCCCGTCCCCTAATTAGTAAATAGACCAAATTTCAGCTCTCTAGCACGTACAGAACCCAAGATATTGGGGGGGGGTGACAAAACTGAGGGGTGACAGATTCGTATTTTTCCCTATATCCTAACCCTAACCCTAACCCTAACCCTAACCCTAACCCTAACCCTAACCCTAACCCTAACCCAAACCCTAACCCTAACCCTAACCCTAACCTAACCCTAACCCTAATTTGGAAATAAATGGATAAAAATAAATAATTGGTAATAAATGGGAATAAAAAAATAATTGGAAATAAGGGAACTGGGAATTCGAAATATGAAATTTGAAATTTTGTTAGTTTTATCATTTATTTATTTTATTATTCATTTCTTTATTAATTATTATTTATACATTTATTAATGATTATTTCTTATTTTATTATTATTAATTTTATGATTTTTATTTATTTATTAATTTTATTATTGTAATTTAACCCTAACCCCCTAAGGGAACTGGGAACCCTAATATGGAAATAATTGGACATAAATGGAAATAAATAAATAATTGGAAATATTGGATATATCTAACCCTAACCCTAAACCTAACCCATTAAATGAAAAATAGGGGGGGGGGGGACAATACCATATCTCGACACCTGGTGGCGCTACAGCTCCCAAACCATGTGCAATCGTCTCCCCGTCCCCTAATTAGTATATAGACCAAATTTCAGCTCTCTAGCACGTACAGAACCCAAGATATTGGGGGGGTGACAAAACTGAGGGGTGACAGATTCGTATTTTTCCCTATATCCTAACCCTAACCCTAACCCTAACCCTCTAACCCTAACCCTAACCCTAACCCTAACCTAAACCCTAACCTAACCCTAACCCTAACCCTAAACCCTAACCCTAACCCTAACCCCTAACCCTAACCCTAATCTTGACTTTAACCTTAACCTAGCTTTAACTTAACCCTGGCTTTAACTTTAGCCCTAACTTAAGCTTAACCTTAGTTGACTTAACCCTAGCCTTAACCTAAACCCTAACCTTAAACTAATTTAAACTTATCAGTGGATTAGTGGACAATAGATAAGTAATTACTTGATGACGGATGTATAGGGGGAGATGAGATCGGTTAGATGTAAATATAAGGGAAAGTAGAAGGATAGTTAAAAAGTGGAAATTAAAGGTTGTGATGGAATCAGATAAGATGGGTGAGTGGATAAGGGAGACTAGGCTAGGAACGAGAGGATTGAGGTTTGAGACCAGCCAATTTTTTTTGAAGGAAAATCTTCTGTGGACTAGGTAATTCAAAACTAAGGGAGCTGAGAGCCACACTGGTGGTAACAAGAAATGCAGAATTTTGATTGGTGGTAATTAAATTAAGGAAATTTGGATAGGACAGGACATAAGAGGAGTTAGATAGGGAATGGAAGGAAGCTTCTTTTTGGAATTAAAGATGTAAGGAGATTTTAGAAAATCGGGGGACGGAAAAATAGGAAATAAAAAATAAAATAAAGGAAATAAGCGATAATGAAGTCGATTAAAAAGGTTACCGGGGTTGAGGTAGTAAGTGGGGAGATGGGAGGGAATTCTGTTGTGAAGAATTAGTTGGAAGAGAGATTGGTAGAAGCTTGTTGTGTGGAATGAACGCAACCGCCAATCATCGATTCCTAATTGACGGTGGGGCCTCCTTTCGAATGTCCTGGGAAACCTTGCGGTGTTAACAAGGGAACATCCGGGGAGGTAGGTAGGTATCCAGCCTCTCTGGGTCCACTAGGACAGCACGCAGGGCAGGTGACCTAGGATTAAAGGGTCTTGAATGGTTTCCAAGTCTTCTATCGGTGATTAGCACTAGAATGGTAGGGTCTGCTTTATAAGGTAATAGGTAGGAATAGATTCAAGGGATGGGATGCGGGACCAGGATTATTGAGAATGAATGTTTTTGTTTTCGATTCGCTGGTTTTGATAAATTCAGCCTGAAAATTTTCCATTCCTTAAGAATCATATAAGGTAATACAATTCAAACTTGTAAAAATAAGAATTTATTGTTGGGTTTGGACTGGAATCCATAGGGAATAAAAGGGATAATGTAAGAATGGTTGAGATAGAAAGGGAAGCCAACTGATCCTTTCAAAAAACATGCGCCGGCCTGTGCATTTTCTGCGTTCTCCCTAAACCAAACTGGGCGGTCCGGAAACGGATCTACTCAGGGGGAGGCGTTGCTAATTCTAAATTCCTAACCCTAACCTAACCCTAACCCTAACTAACCCTAGCCCTAAATAAAATTAATAATAAATAAAATTCATAATTAATAAATTATTAAAATTAATTAATTAATAAAAACATAAAATTCATAATTATTAATTAATAAGTTTTCAATTTGAAAATTTAAAATTAAAATTTAAAATTTAAAATTTCAAATGTCAAATTTCAAATTTCAACCCTAACCCTAATAAAAAAATAAAAATAAATAAATAACAATAATAATTAATAAATTAATAAAATTAATTAATTAGTAAAAAGAATAAAATTAATAATTAATAAATTTTTATTATTAACTAACCAACCCTAACCCTAATAAAAATAAATAAATAAATAACAATAATAATTAATAAATTAATAAAATTAATTAATTAGTAAAAAGAATAAAATTAATAATTAATAAATTTTTATTATTAACTAACCCTAACCCTAATAAAAATTAAAAAAAATGAATGCCCTAAAGAAAAATACAAATAAATAAAATTAATAATTAATAAATTATTAAAATTAATTAATTAATGAAAACATAATTATTATGTATTATATACCAGGATTATTGAGAACGAATGTTTTTGTTTTCGATTCGCTGGTTTTGATAAATTCAGCCTGAAAATTTTCCATTCCTTAAGAATCATATAAGGTAATACAATTCAAACTTGTAAAAATAAGAATTTATTGTTGGTTCAAGCCAGAACCTGGTTTAAAAACTGAGTAGTTCAAGTCAGAACACAATTCGGGCTTGTAAAAGTCAGAGAATAAGATTGTTGTTGGTTCAAGCCAGAACCCGATTTAAAACTATGAGTAGTTCGAGTCGGAACACAATTCGGGCTTGTAGGGATCAGAAAGTGAAATTATTTTTGGTTCAAACTAGAACCCGATTTAAAACTATGAGTAGTTCGAGTCAGAACACGGTTTTGTTTTCTGATTTTTACCGGTTTTGAACTATTTTTGGTTCAAGCCAGAACCCGGTTTTAAAACTATGAGTAGTTCAAGTCAGAACACAAATCAAACTTGGAAAAATAAGAATTTATTTTTGGTTCAAGCCAGAACCCGATTTAAAACTATGAGTAGTTCAAGTCAGAACAATTCGTACTTATAAAAATAGAAGATTTTATGATACTGGTCATAGGTCAGCTTTCCTAGAGAACACAAGTCTGGGACTGATCACCCCAAGACGGGCCGCCTTGGAGGAGGGTGTATAGTGATTAAAAGGCCGAAACACCCGAGGATCCCAAGGTACACTACTGAGGATGTGTCTCTCGATAAACTTGGATAGACTACCTAACCTAACCCTAACCTAACCCTAACCTTAACCTAACCCTAACCTTAACCTAACCTTAACCTAACCCTAACCCTAACCTTAACCTAACCCTAACCCTAATCTTAACCTAACCCTAACCTTAACCTTAACCTAACCTTAACCTAACCTTAACCTAACCCTAACCTTAACCTAACCCTAACCTTGACCTAACCCTAACCTTGACCCTAACCTTAACCTAACCCTAACCTTAACCTAACCTTAACCTAACCCTAACCTTGACCTAACCTAAACTTAACCCTATCCTTAACCTAACCCTAGTTGACTTAACCTTAGTTTTAATCTAAACTCTATTTTAAACTAAATCTAAATTTATCAGTGGATCAGTGGGCAGGAGAGGCTTTTTTTATAGGGACAATAATAAAAATTGATGAAATAATAAAATGATAATAAGATAATCAAAAATGATATTTCTACAAAATTGAATAGATTTGGTTGATGAAAATGGGCATAGTACACAACAATAACTAAGACCTACCTCTTATAGGGGTTTAAAAGTAGAACAGCTTCGGGATGGATTACCCTAGGAAATAATTGGAGGTATCGGCATGATTGAGGGAGTGGGATGCTGGACCGGGATTATCGGGGATTACTCGATTCGCCGGCCCAGATAAATTTAATGTGGAAATTTCGCATTCCCTATACGACAAAGCTGCGAAGAATTATGGGCCCAGTCTGAACAATTGGCTGACAAAATGGGATCTGAGTTGGTCAAGGACGGGGAGGAACTGGGTTTGGACTGGAATCCATAGGGAATAAAAGGGATAATGTAAGAATGGTTGAGATAGAAAGGGAAGCCAACTGATCCTTTCAAAAAACATGCGCCGGCCTGTGCATTTTCTGCGTTCTCCCTAAACCAAACTGGGCGGTCCAGAAACGGATCTACTCAGGGGGAGGCGTTGCTAATTCTAAATTCCTAACCCTAACCCTAACCTAACCCTAACCCTAACTAACCCTAGCCCTAAATAAAATTAATAATAAATAAAATTCATAATTAATAAATTATTAAAATTAATTAATTAATAAAAACATAAAATTAATAATTATTAATTAATAAGTTTTCAATTTGAAAATTTAAAATTAAAATTTCAAATTTCAAATTTCAACCCTAATAAAAATAAATAAATAAATAACAATAATAATTAATAAATTAATAAAATTAATTAATTAGTAAAAAGAATAAAATTAATAATTAATAAATTTTTATTATTAACTAACCCTAACCCTAATAAAAATTTAAAAAATGAATGCCCTAAAGAAAAATACAAATAAATAAAATTAATAATTAATAAATTATTAAAATTAATTAATTAATGAAAACATAATTATTAATTAATAATTTTATAATTTGAAAAGTAAAATTAAAAAGTAACATTTTCAAATTTCAAATTTCAAATTAAAAATTTCAAAATTACAAAATTTCAAATTCAAGGGTTAGTGTTAGGTTAGGGTTGAAATGTAAAATTAAAAAGTAAAAATGTAAAATTAAAAATTAGAAATTAAATTTTTCAAATTTCAAATTCAAATTTCAAATTTCAACCCTAACCCTAATAAAAATAAATAAATAAATAAGAATAATAATTAATAAATTAATAAAATTAATTAATTAGTAAAAACAGAAAATTAATAATTAATAAATTTTTATTATTACCTAACCCTAACCCGTAACCTAACCCGTAACCTAACCCTAACCTAACCCTAACCCTTAACCCTAACCCTAACCTAACCCTAACCCTAACCCTAACTAACCCTAGCCCTAAATAAAATTAATAATAAATAAAATTCATAATTAATAAATTATTAAAATTAATTAATAAAAACATAAAATTAATAATTATTAATTAATAAGTTTTCAATTTGAAAATTTCAAATTAAAATTTCAAATTTCAAATTTCAACATTTCAAATTTCAACATTTCAAAATTTCAAATTTCAAATTTCAACCCTAACCCTAATAAAAATAAATAAATAAATAACAATAATAATTAATAAATTAATAAAATTAATTAATTAGTAAAAAGAATAAAATTAATAATTAATAAATTTTTATTATTAACTAACCCTAACCCTAATAAAAATAAAAAATGAATGCCCTAAAGAAAAATACAAATAAATAAAATTAATAATTAATAAATTATTAAAATTAATTAATTAATGAAAACATAATTATTAATTAATACATTTATAATTTTAAAAGTAAAATTAAAAAGTAACATTTTCAAATTTCAAATTTCAAATTTCAAATTAAAAATTTCAAAATTACAAAATTTCAAATTCAAATTTCAAATTCAAGGGTTAGTGTTAGGGTTAGGGTTGAAATGTAAAATTAAAAAGTAAAAATGTAAAATTAAACATTAGAAATTAAATTTTTCAAATTTCAAATTCAAATTTCAAATTTCAACCCTAACCCTAATAAAAATAAATAAATAAATAACAATAATAATTAATAAATTAATAAAATTAATTAATTAGTAAAAACATAAAATTAATAATTAATAAGTTTTTATTATTACCTAACCCTAACCCAACCCTAACCCTAACCCATTAAATCAAAAATAGGGGGGGTAACAATACCATATCTCGACACCTGGTGGCGCTACAGCTCCCAAACCATGTGCAATCGTCTTCCCATCCCCTAAATTAGTTAATAGACCAAATTTCAGCTCTCTAGGACAAACAGAACCCAAGATATTGGGGGGGGGGGGGGTGACAAAACTGGGGGGTGACAGAATCGTTTTTGTCCCTATAACCTAACCCTAACCCTAACCCTAACCCTAACCCTAATCCCTAAGTACATGTAGTTACTTAATATTATTCAGTACTTAAATGTATAATTACAGTGTAACAAAGACACCTTAAAATAAAGTGTAACCCAATTTTGTTACTGTAGCGCTTTGCTGCTCCAACAGGAAGTGGAAATGGAAGGCCAGATTCGTTTTTGTCCCTATAACCTAACCCAAACCCTAACCCTAACCCTAACCCAACCCTAACCCTAACCCTAACCCAAACCCTAACCCTAACCCTAACCCAACCCTAACCCTAACCCAACCCTAACCCTAACCCAACCCTAACCCTAATTTGGAAATAAATGGATAAAAATAAATAATTGGTAATAAATGGGAATAAAAAAATAATTGGAAATAAGGGAACTGGGAATTCGAAATATGAAATTTGAAATTTTGTTAGTTTTATCATTTATTTATTTTATTATTCATTTCTTTATTAATTATTATTTATACATTTATTAATGATTATTTCTTATTTTATTATTATTAATTTTATGATTTTTATTTATTTATTAATTTTATTATTGTAATTTAACTCTAACCCCCTAAGGGAACTGGGAACCCTAATATGGAAATAATTGGACATAAATGGAAATAAATAAATAATTGGAAATATTGGATATATCTAACCCTAACCCTAAACCTAACCCATTAAATCAAAAATAGGGGGGGGGGGGACAATACCATATCTCGACACCTGGTGGCGCTACAGCTCCCAAACCATGTGCAATCGTCTCCCCGTCCCCTAATTAGTATATAGACCAAATTTCAGCTCTCTAGCACGTACAGAACCCAAGATATTGGGGGGGTGACAAAACTGAGGGGTGACAGATTCGTATTTTTCCCTATATCCTAACCCTAACCCTAACCTAACCCTAACCCTAACCCTAACCCTAACCCTAACCCTAACCCCTAACCCTAACCCTAATCCCTAAGTACATGTAGTAACTTAATATTATTCAGTACTTAAATGTATAATTACAGTGTAACAAAGACACCTTAAAATAAAGTGTAACCCAATTTTGTTACTGTAGCGCTTTGCTGCTCCAACAGGAAGTGGAAATGGAAGGCCAGATTCGTTTTTGTCCCTATAACCTAACCCAAACCCTAACCCTAACCCAAACCCTAACCCTAACCCAACCCTAACCCTAACCCTAACCCTAACCCAAACCCTAACCCTAACCCAACCCTAACCCTAACCCTAACCCTAACCCTAACCCTAACCCTAACCAACCCTAACCCTAACCCTAACCCTAACCCTACCCCTAACCCTAACCCAACCCTAACCCTAACCCTAACCCTAACCCTAATTTGGAAATAAATGGATAAAAATAAATAATTGGTAATAAATGGGAATAAAAAAATAATTGGAAATAAGGGAACTGGGAATTCGAAATATGAAATTTGAAATTTTGTTAGTTTTATCATTTATTTATTTTATTATTCATTTCTTTATTAATTATTATTTATACATTTATTAATGATTATTTCTTATTTTATTATTATTAATTTTATGATTTTTATTTATTTATTAATTTTATTATTGTAATTTAACCCTAACCCCCTAAGGGAACTGGGAACCCTAATATGGAAATAATTGGACATAAATGGAAATAAATAAATAATTGGAAATATTGGATATATCTAAACCTAACCCTAAACCTAACCCATTAAATCAAAAATAGGGGGGGGGGGACAATACCATATCTCGACACCTGGTGGCGCTACAGCTCCCAAACCATGTGCAATCGTCTCCCCGTCCCCTAATTAGTAAATAGACCAAATTTCAGCTCTCTAGCACGTACAGAACCCAAGATATTGGGGGGTGACAAAACTGAGGGGTGACAGATTCGTATTTTTCCCTATATCCTAACCCTAACCCTAACCCTAACCCTAACCCTAACCCTAACCCTAACCCAAACCCTAACCCTAACCCTAACCCTAACCCTAACCCTAACCCTAACCCTAATTTGGAAATAAATGGATAAAAATAAATAATTGGTAATAAATGGGAATAAAAAAATAATTGGAAATAAGGGAACTGGGAATTCGAAATATGAAATTTGAAATTTTGTTAGTTTTATCATTTATTTATTTTATTATTCATTTCTTTATTAATTATTATTTATACATTTATTAATGATTATTTCTTATTTTATTATTATTAATTTTATGATTTTTATTTATTTATTAATTTTATTATTGTAATTTAACCCTAACCCCCTAAGGGAACTGGGAACCCTAATATGGAAATAATTGGACATAAATGGAAATAAATAAATAATTGGAAATATTGGATATATCTAACCCTAACCCTAAACCTAACCCATTAAATGAAAAATAGGGGGGGGGGGGACAATACCATATCTCGACACCTGGTGGCGCTACAGCTCCCAAACCATGTGCAATCGTCTCCCCGTCCCCTAATTAGTATATAGACCAAATTTCAGCTCTCTAGCACGTACAGAACCCAAGATATTGGGGGGGTGACAAAACTGAGGGGTGACAGATTCGTATTTTTCCCTATATCCTAACCCTAACCCTAACCCTAACCCTCTAACCCTAACCCTAACCCTAACCCTAACCTAACCCTAACCCTAACCCTAACCCTAACCCTAAACCCTAACCCTAACCCTAACCCCTAACCCTAACCCTAATCTTGACTTTAACCTTAACCTAGCTTTAACTTAACCCTGGCTTTAACTTTAGCCCTAACTTAAGCTTAACCTTAGTTGACTTAACCCTAGCCTTAACCTAAACCCTAACCTTAAACTAATTTAAACTTATCAGTGGATTAGTGGACAATAGATAAGTAATTACTTGATGACGGATGTATAGGGGGAGATGAGATCGGTTAGATGTAAATATAAGGGAAAGTAGAAGGATAGTTAAAAAGTGGAAATTAAAGGTTGTGATGGAATCAGATAAGATGGGTGAGTGGATAAGGGAGACTAGGCTAGGAACGAGAGGATTGAGGTTTGAGACCAGCCAATTTTTTTTGAAGGAAAATCTTCTGTGGACTAGGTAATTCAAAACTAAGGGAGCTGAGAGCCACACTGGTGGTAACAAGAAATGCAGAATTTTGATTGGTGGTAATTAAATTAAGGAAATTTGGATAGGACAGGACATAAGAGGAGTTAGATAGGGAATGGAAGGAAGCTTCTTTTTGGAATTAAAGATGTAAGGAGATTTTAGAAAATCGGGGACGGAAAAATAGGAAATAAAAAATAAAATAAAGGAAATAAGCGATAATGAAGTCGATTAAAAAGGTTACCGGGGTTGAGGTAGTAAGTGGGGAGATGGGAGGGAATTCTGTTGTGAAGAATTAGTTGGAAGAGAGATTGGTAGAAGCTTGTTGTGTGGAATTGAACGCAACCGCCAATCATCGATTCCTAATTGACGGTGGGGCCTCCTTTCGAATGTCCTGGGAAACCTTGCGGTGTTAACAAGGGAACATCCGGGGAGGTAGGTAGGTATCCAGCCTCTCTGGGTCCACTAGGACAGCACGCAGGGCAGGTGACCTAGGATTAAAGGGTCTTGAATGGTTTCCAAGTCTTCTATCGGTGATTAGCACTAGAATGGTAGGGTCTGCTTTATAAGGTAATAGGTAGGAATAGATTCAAGGGATGGGATGCGGGACCAGGATTATTGAGAATGAATGTTTTTGTTTTCGATTCGCTGGTTTTGATAAATTCAGCCTGAAAATTTTCCATTCCTTAAGAATCATATAAGGTAATACAATTCAAACTTGTAAAAATAAGAATTTATTGTTGGGTTTGGACTGGAATCCATAGGGAATAAAAGGGATAATGTAAGAATGGTTGAGATAGAAAGGGAAGCCAACTGATCCTTTCAAAAAACATGCGCCGGCCTGTGCATTTTCTGCGTTCTCCCTAAACCAAACTGGGCGGTCCGGAAACGGATCTACTCAGGGGGAGGCGTTGCTAATTCTAAATTCCTAACCCTAACCTAACCCTAACCCTAACTAACCCTAGCCCTAAATAAAATTAATAATAAATAAAATTCATAATTAATAAATTATTAAAATTAATTAATTAATAAAAACATAAAATTCATAATTATTAATTAATAAGTTTTCAATTTGAAAATTTAAAATTAAAATTTAAAATTTAAAATTTCAAATGTCAAATTTCAAATTTCAACCCTAACCCTAATAAAAATAAATAAATAAATAAATAACAATAATAATTAATAAATTAATAAAATTAATTAATTAGTAAAAAGAATAAAATTAATAATTAATAAATTTTTATTATTAACTAACCAACCCTAACCCTAATAAAAATAAATAAATAAATAACAATAATAATTAATAAATTAATAAAATTAATTAATTAGTAAAAAGAATAAAATTAATAATTAATAAATTTTTATTATTAACTAACCCTAACCCTAATAAAAATTAAAAAAATGAATGCCCTAAAGAAAAATACAAATAAATAAAATTAATAATTAATAAATTATTAAAATTAATTAATTAATGAAAACATAATTATTATGTATTATATACCAGGATTATTGAGAACGAATGTTTTTGTTTTCGATTCGCTGGTTTTGATAAATTCAGCCTGAAAATTTTCCATTCCTTAAGAATCATATAAGGTAATACAATTCAAACTTGTAAAAATAAGAATTTATTGTTGGTTCAAGCCAGAACCTGGTTTAAAACTGAGTAGTTCAAGTCAGAACACAATTCGGGCTTGTAAAAGTCAGAGAATAAGATTGTTGTTGGTTCAAGCCAGAACCCGATTTAAAACTATGAGTAGTTCGAGTCGGAACACAATTCGGGCTTGTAGGGATCAGAAAGTGAAATTATTTTTGGTTCAAACTAGAACCCGATTTAAAACTATGAGTAGTTCGAGTCAGAACACGGTTTTGTTTTCTGATTTTTACCGGTTTGAACTATTTTTGGTTCAAGCCAGAACCCGGTTTAAAACTATGAGTAGTTCAAGTCAGAACACAAATCAAACTTGGAAAAATAAGAATTTATTTTTGGTTCAAGCCAGAACCCGATTTAAAACTATGAGTAGTTCAAGTCAGAACAATTCGTACTTATAAAAATAGAAGATTTTATGATACTGGTCATAGGTCAGCTTTCCTAGAGAACACAAGTCTGGGACTGATCACCCCAAGACGGGCCGCCTTGGAGGAGGGTGTATAGTGATTAAAAGGCCGAAACACCCGAGGATCCCAAGGTACACTACTGAGGATGTGTCTCTCGATAAACTTGGATAGACTACCTAACCTAACCCTAACCTAACCCTAACCTTAACCTAACCCTAACCTTAACCTAACCTTAACCTAACCCTAACCCTAACCTTAACCTAACCCTAACCCTAATCTTAACCTAACCCTAACCTTAACCTTAACCTAACCTTAACCTAACCTTAACCTAACCCTAACCTTAACCTAACCCTAACCTTGACCTAACCCTAACCTTGACCCTAACCTTAACCTAACCCTAACCTTAACCTAACCTTAACCTAACCCTAACCTTGACCTAACCTAAACTTAACCCTATCCTTAACCTAACCCTAGTTGACTTAACCTTAGTTTTAATCTAAACTCTATTTTAAACTAAATCTAAATTTATCAGTGGATCAGTGGGCAGGAGAGGCTTTTTTTATAGGGACAATAATAAAAATTGATGAAATAATAAAATGATAATAAGATAATCAAAAATGATATTTCTACAAAATTGAATAGATTTGGTTGATGAAAATGGGCATAGTACACAACAATAACTAAGACCTACCTCTTATAGGGGTTTAAAAGTAGAACAGCTTCGGGATGGATTACCCTAGGAAATAATTGGAGGTATCGGCATGATTGAGGGAGTGGGATGCTGGACCGGGATTATCGGGGATTACTCGATTCGCCGGCCCAGATAAATTTAATGTGGAAATTTCGCATTCCCTATACGACAAAGCTGCGAAGAATTATGGGCCCAGTCTGAACAATTGGCTGACAAAATGGGATCTGAGTTGGTCAAGGACGGGGAGGAACTGGGTTTGGACTGGAATCCATAGGGAATAAAAGGGATAATGTAAGAATGGTTGAGATAGAAAGGGAAGCCAACTGATCCTTTCAAAAAACATGCGCCGGCCTGTGCATTTTCTGCGTTCTCCCTAAACCAAACTGGGCGGTCCAGAAACGGATCTACTCAGGGGGAGGCGTTGCTAATTCTAAATTCCTAACCCTAACCCTAACCTAACCCTAACCCTAACTAACCCTAGCCCTAAATAAAATTAATAATAAATAAAATTCATAATTAATAAATTATTAAAATTAATTAATTAATAAAAACATAAAATTAATAATTATTAATTAATAAGTTTTCAATTTGAAAATTTAAAATTAAAATTTCAAATTTCAAATTTCAACCCTAATAAAAATAAATAAATAAATAACAATAATAATTAATAAATTAATAAAATTAATTAATTAGTAAAAAGAATAAAATTAATAATTAATAAATTTTTATTATTAACTAACCCTAACCCTAATAAAAATTTAAAAAATGAATGCCCTAAAGAAAAATACAAATAAATAAAATTAATAATTAATAAATTATTAAAATTAATTAATTAATGAAAACATAATTATTAATTAATAATTTTATAATTTGAAAAGTAAAATTAAAAAGTAACATTTTCAAATTTCAAATTTCAAATTAAAAATTTCAAAATTACAAAATTTCAAATTCAAGGGTTAGTGTTAGGTTAGGGTTGAAATGTAAAATTAAAAAGTAAAAATGTAAAATTAAAAATTAGAAATTAAATTTTTCAAATTTCAAATTCAAATTTCAAATTTCAACCCTAACCCTAATAAAAATAAATAAATAAATAAGAATAATAATTAATAAATTAATAAAATTAATTAATTAGTAAAAACAGAAAATTAATAATTAATAAATTTTTATTATTACCTAACCCTAACCCGTAACCTAACCCGTAACCTAACCCTAACCTAACCCTAACCCTTAACCCTAACCCTAACCTAACCCTAACCCTAACCCTAACTAACCCTAGCCCTAAATAAAATTAATAATAAATAAAATTCATAATTAATAAATTATTAAAATTAATTAATAAAAACATAAAATTAATAATTATTAATTAATAAGTTTTCAATTTGAAAATTTCAAATTAAAATTTCAAATTTCAAATTTCAACATTTCAAATTTCAACATTTCAAAATTTCAAATTTCAAATTTCAACCCTAACCCTAATAAAAATAAATAAATAAATAACAATAATAATTAATAAATTAATAAAATTAATTAATTAGTAAAAAGAATAAAATTAATAATTAATAAATTTTTATTATTAACTAACCCTAACCCTAATAAAAATAAAAAATGAATGCCCCTAAAGAAAATACAAATAAATAAAATTAATAATTAATAAATTATTAAAATTAATTAATTAATGAAAACATAATTATTAATTAATACATTTATAATTTTAAAAGTAAAATTAAAAAGTAACATTTTCAAATTTCAAATTTCAAATTTCAAATTAAAAATTTCAAAATTACAAAATTTCAAATTCAAATTTCAAATTCAAGGGTTAGTGTTAGGGTTAGGGTTGAAATGTAAAATTAAAAAGTAAAAATGTAAAATTAAACATTAGAAATTAAATTTTTCAAATTTCAAATTCAAATTTCAAATTTCAACCCTAACCCTAATAAAAATAAATAAATAAATAACAATAATAATTAATAAATTAATAAAATTAATTAATTAGTAAAAACATAAAATTAATAATTAATAAGTTTTTATTATTACCTAACCCTAACCCAACCCTAACCCTAACCCATTAAATCAAAAATAGGGGGGGTAACAATACCATATCTCGACACCTGGTGGCGCTACAGCTCCCAAACCATGTGCAATCGTCTTCCCATCCCCTAAATTAGTTAATAGACCAAATTTCAGCTCTCTAGGACAAACAGAACCCAAGATATTGGGGGGGGGGGGGTGACAAAACTGGGGGGTGACAGAATCGTTTTTGTCCCTATAACCTAACCCTAACCCTAACCCTAACCCTAACCCTAATCCCTAAGTACATGTAGTTACTTAATATTATTCAGTACTTAAATGTATAATTACAGTGTAACAAAGACACCTTAAAATAAAGTGTAACCCAATTTTGTTACTGTAGCGCTTTGCTGCTCCAACAGGAAGTGGAAATGGAAGGCCAGATTCGTTTTTGTCCCTATAACCTAACCCAAACCCTAACCCTAACCCTAACCCAACCCTAACCCTAACCCTAACCCTAACCCAAACCCTAACCCTAACCCTAACCCAACCCTAACCCTAACCCAACCCTAACCCTAACCCAACCCTAACCCTAATTTGGAAATAAATGGATAAAAATAAATAATTGGTAATAAATGGGAATAAAAAAATAATTGGAAATAAGGGAACTGGGAATTCGAAATATGAAATTTGAAATTTTGTTAGTTTTATCATTTATTTATTTTATTATTCATTTCTTTATTAATTATTATTTATACATTTATTAATGATTATTTCTTATTTTATTATTATTAATTTTATGATTTTTATTTATTTATTAATTTTATTATTGTAATTTAACTCTAACCCCCTAAGGGAACTGGGAACCCTAATATGGAAATAATTGGACATAAATGGAAATAAATAAATAATTGGAAATATTGGATATATCTAACCCTAACCCTAAACCTAACCCATTAAATCAAAAATAGGGGGGGGGGGACAATACCATATCTCGACACCTGGTGGCGCTACAGCTCCCAAACCATGTGCAATCGTCTCCCCGTCCCCTAATTAGTATATAGACCAAATTTCAGCTCTCTAGCACGTACAGAACCCAAGATATTGGGGGGGTGACAAAACTGAGGGGTGACAGATTCGTATTTTTCCCTATATCCTAACCCTAACCCTAACCTAACCCTAACCCTAACCCTAACCCTAACCCTAACCCTAACCCCTAACCCTAACCCTAATCCCTAAGTACATGTAGTAACTTAATATTATTCAGTACTTAAATGTATAATTACAGTGTAACAAAGACACCTTAAAATAAAGTGTAACCCAATTTTGTTACTGTAGCGCTTTGCTGCTCCAACAGGAAGTGGAAATGGAAGGCCAGATTCGTTTTTGTCCCTATAACCTAACCCAAACCCTAACCCTAACCCAAACCCTAACCCTAACCCAACCCTAACCCTAACCCTAACCCTAACCCAAACCCTAACCCTAACCCAACCCTAACCCTAACCCTAACCCTAACCCTAACCCTAACCCTAACCCAACCCTAACCCTAACCCTAACCCTAACCCTACCCCTAACCCTAACCCAACCCTAACCCTAACCCTAACCCTAACCCTAATTTGGAAATAAATGGATAAAAATAAATAATTGGTAATAAATGGGAATAAAAAAATAATTGGAAATAAGGGAACTGGGAATTCGAAATATGAAATTTGAAATTTTGTTAGTTTTATCATTTATTTATTTTATTATTCATTTCTTTATTAATTATTATTTATACATTTATTAATGATTATTTCTTATTTTATTATTATTAATTTTATGATTTTTATTTATTTATTAATTTTATTATTGTAATTTAACCCTAACCCCCTAAGGGAACTGGGAACCCTAATATGGAAATAATTGGACATAAATGGAAATAAATAAATAATTGGAAATATTGGATATATCTAAACCTAACCCTAAACCTAACCCATTAAATCAAAAATAGGGGGGGGGGGGACAATACCATATCTCGACACCTGGTGGCGCTACAGCTCCCAAACCATGTGCAATCGTCTCCCCGTCCCCTAATTAGTAAATAGACCAAATTTCAGCTCTCTAGCACGTACAGAACCCAAGATATTGGGGGGGTGACAAAACTGAGGGGTGACAGATTCGTATTTTTCCCTATATCCTAACCCTAACCCTAACCCTAACCCTAACCCTAACCCTAACCCTAACCCAAACCCTAACCCTAACCCTAACCCTAACCCTAACCCTAACCCTAATTTGGAAATAAATGGATAAAAATAAATAATTGGTAATAAATGGGAATAAAAAAATAATTGGAAATAAGGGAACTGGGAATTCGAAATATGAAATTTGAAATTTTGTTAGTTTTATCATTTATTTATTTTATTATTCATTTCTTTATTAATTATTATTTATACATTTATTAATGATTATTTCTTATTTTATTATTATTAATTTTATGATTTTTATTTATTTATTAATTTTATTATTGTAATTTAACCCTAACCCCCTAAGGGAACTGGGAACCCTAATATGGAAATAATTGGACATAAATGGAAATAAATAAATAATTGGAAATATTGGATATATCTAACCCTAACCCTAAACCTAACCCATTAAATGAAAAATAGGGGGGGGGGGGACACAATACCATATCTCGACACCTGGTGGCGCTACAGCTCCCAAACCATGTGCAATCGTCTCCCCGTCCCCTAATTAGTATATAGACCAAATTTCAGCTCTCTAGCACGTACAGAACCCAAGATATTGGGGGGGGTGACAAAACTGAGGGGTGACAGATTCGTATTTTTCCCTATATCCTAACCCTAACCCTAACCCTAACCCTAACCCTAACCCTAACCCTAACCCTAACCCTAACCCTAACCTAACCTAACCCTAACCCTAACCCTAAACCCTAACCCTAACCTAACCCCTAACCCTAACCCTAATCTTGACTTTAACCTTAACCTAGCTTTAACTTAACCCTGGCTTTAACTTTAGCCCTAACTTAAGCTTAACCTTAGTTGACTTAACCCTAGCCTTAACCTAAACCCTAACCTTAAACTAATTTAAACTTATCAGTGGATTAGTGGACAATAGATAAGTAATTACTTGATGACGGATGTATAGGGGGAGATGAGATCGGTTAGATGTAAATATAAGGGAAAGTAGAAGGATAGTTAAAAAGTGGAAATTAAAGGTTGTGATGGAATCAGATAAGATGGGTGAGTGGATAAGGGAGACTAGGCTAGGAACGAGAGGATTGAGGTTTGAGACCAGCCAATTTTTTTTGAAGGAAAATCTTCTGTGGACTAGGTAATTCAAAACTAAGGGAGCTGAGAGCCACACTGGTGGTAACAAGAAATGCAGAATTTTGATTGGTGGTAATTAAATTAAGGAAATTTGGATAGGACAGGACATAAGAGGAGTTAGATAGGGAATGGAAGGAAGCTTCTTTTTGGAATTAAAGATGTAAGGAGATTTTAGAAAATCGGGGGACGGAAAAATAGGAAATAAAAAATAAAATAAAGGAAATAAGCGATAATGAAGTCGATTAAAAAGGTTACCGGGGTTGAGGTAGTAAGTGGGGAGATGGGAGGGAATTCTGTTGTGAAGAATTAGTTGGAAGAGAGATTGGTAGAAGCTTGTTGTGTGGAATTGAACGCAACCGCCAATCATCGATTCCTAATTGACGGTGGGGCCTCCTTTCGAATGTCCTGGGAAACCTTGCGGTGTTAACAAGGGAACATCCGGGGAGGTAGGTAGGTATCCAGCCTCTCTGGGTCCACTAGGACAGCACGCAGGGCAGGTGACCTAGGATTAAAGGGTCTTGAATGATTTCCAAGTCTTCTATCGGTGATTAGCACTAGAATGGTAGGTAGGGTCTGCTTTATAAGGTAATAGGTAGGAATAGATTCAAGGGATGGGATGCGGGACCAGGATTATTGAGAACGAATGTTTTTGTTTTCGATTCGCTGGTTTTGATAAATTCAGCCTGAAAATTTTCCATTCCTTAAGAATCATATAAGGTAATACAATTCAAACTTGTAAAAATAAGAATTTATTGTTGGGTTTGGACTGGAATCCATAGGGAATAAAAGGGATAATGTAAGAATGGTTGAGATAGAAAGGGAAGCCAACTGATCCTTTCAAAAAACATGCGCCGGCCTGTGCATTTTCTGCGTTCTCCCTAAACCAAACTGGGCGGTCCGGAAACGGATCTACTCAGGGGGAGGCGTTGCTAATTCTAAATTCCTAACCCTAACCTAACCCTAACCCTAACCCTAACTAACCCTAGCCCTAAATAAAATTCATAATAAATAAAATTCATAATTAATAAATTATTAAAATTAATTAATTAATAAAAACATAAAATTAATAATTATTAATTAATAAGTTTTCAATTTGAAAATTTCAAATTAAAATTTCAAATTTCAAATTTCAAATTAATAAATTTTTATTATTCAACCCTAACCCTAATAAAAATAAATAAATAAATAACAATAATAATTAATAAATTAATAAAATTAATTAATTAGTAAAAAGAATAAAAATTAATAATTAATAAATTTTTATTATTAACTAACCCTAACCCTAATAAAAATTAAAAAAATGAATGCCCTAAAGAAAAATACAAATAAATAAAATTAATAATTAATAAATTATTAAAATTAATTAATTAATGAAAACATAATTATTATGTATTATACCAGGATTATTGAGAACGAATGTTTTTGTTTTCGATTCGCTGGTTTTGATAAATTCAGCCTGAAAATTTTCCATTCCTTAAGAATCATATAAGGTAATACAATTCAAACTTGTAAAAATAAGAATTTATTGTTGGTTCAAGCCAGAACCTGGTTTAAAACTGAGTAGTTCAAGTCAGAACACAATTCGGGCTTGTAAAAGTCAGAGAATAAGATTGTTGTTGGTTCAAGCCAGAACCCGATTTAAAACTATGAGTAGTTCGAGTCGGAACACAATTCGGGCTTGTAGGGATCAGAAAGTGAAATTATTTTTGGTTCAAACTAGAACCCGATTTAAAACTATGAGTAGTTCGAGTCAGAACACGGTTTTGTTTTCTGATTTTTACCGGTTTGAACTATTTTTGGTTCAAGCCAGAACCCGGTTTAAAACTATGAGTAGTTCAAGTCAGAACACAAATCAAACTTGGAAAAATAAGAATTTATTTTTGGTTCAAGCCAGAACCCGATTTAAAACTATGAGTAGTTCAAGTCAGAACAATTCGTACTTATAAAAATAGAAGATTTTATGATACTGGTCATAGGTCAGCTTTCCTAGAGAACACAAGTCTGGGACTGATCACCCCAAGACGGGCCGCCTTGGAGGAGGGTGTATAGTGATTAAAAGGCCGAAACACCCGAGGATCCCAAGGTACACTACTGAGGATGTGTCTCTCGATAAACTTGGATAGACTACCTAACCTAACCCTAACCTTAACCTAACCCTAACCTTAACCTAACCTTAACCTAACCCTAACCCTAACCTTAACCTAACCCTAACCCTAATCTTAACCTTAACCTAACCTTAACCTAACCTTAACCTAACCCTAACCTTAACCTAACCCTAACCTTAACCTAACCCTAACCTTGACCCTAACCTTAACCTAACCCTAACCTTAACCTAACCCTAACCTTAACCTAACCTTAACCTAACCCTAACCTTGACCTAACCTAAACTTAACCCTATCCTTAACCTAACCCTAGTTGACTTAACCTTAGTTTTAATCTAAACTCTATTTTAAACTAAATCTAAATTTATCAGTGGATCAGTGGGCAGGAGAGGCTTTTTTTATAGGGACAATAATAAAAATTGATGAAATAATAAAATGATAATAAGATAATCAAAAATGATATTTCTACAAAATTGAATAGATTTGGTTGATGAAAATGGGCATAGTACACAACAATAACTAAGACCTACCTCTTATAGGGGTTTAAAAGTAGAACAGCTTCGGGATGGATTACCCTAGGAAATAATTGGAGGTATCGGCATGATTGAGGGAGTGGGATGCTGGACCGGGATTATCGGGGATTACTCGATTCGCCGGCCCAGATAAATTTAATGTGGAAATTTCGCATTCCCTATACGACAAAGCTGCGAAGAATTATGGGCCCAGTCTGAACTATTGGCTGACAAAATGGGATCTGAGTTGGTCAAGGACGGGGAGGAACTGGGTTTGGACTGGAATCCATAGGGAATAAAAGGGATAATGTAAGAATGGTTGAGATAGAAAGGGAAGCCAACTGATCCTTTCAAAAAACATGCGCCGGCCTGTGCATTTTCTGCGTTCTCCCTAAACCAAACTGGGCGGTCCAGAAACGGATCTACTCAGGGGGAGGCGTTGCTAATTCTAAATTCCTAACCCTAACCTAACCCTAACCCTAACTAACCCTAGCCCTAAATAAAATTAATAATAAATAAAATTCATAATTAATAAATTATTAAAATTAATTAATTAATAAAAACATAAAATTAATAATTATTAATTAATAAGTTTTCAATTTGAAAATTTCAAATTAAAATTTCAAATTTCAAATTTCAACCCTAATAAAAATAAATAAATAAATAACAATAATAATTAATAAATTAATAAAATTAATTAATTAGTAAAAAGAATAAAATTAATAATTAATAAATTTTTATTATTAACTAACCCTAACCCTAATAAAAATTTAAAAAATTGAATGCCCTAAAGAAAAATACAAATAAATAAAATTAATAATTAATAAATTATTAAAATTAATTAATTAATGAAAACATAATTATTAATTAATAATTTTATAATTTGAAAAGTAAAATTAAAAAGTAACATTTTCAAATGTCAAATTTCAAATTAAAAATTTCAAAATTACAAAATTTCAAATTCAAATTCAAGGGTTAGTGTTAGGTTAGGGTTGAAATGTAAAATTAAAAAGTAAAAATGTAAAATTAAAAATTAGAAATTAAATTTTTCAAATTTCAAATTCAAATTTCAAATTTCAACCCTAACCCTAATAAAAATAAATAAATAAATAACAATAATAATTAATAAATTAATAAAATTAATTAATTAGTAAAAACAGAAAATTAATAATTAATAAATTTTTATTATTACCTAACCCTAACCCAACCCTAACCCTAACCTAACCCTAACCCTAACCCGTAACCTAACCCTAACCTAACCCTAACCCTTAACCCTAACCTAACCCTAACCCTAACCCTAACTAACCCTAAACCTAAATAAAATTAATAATAAATAAAATTCATAATTAATAAATTATTAAAATTAATTAATAAAAACATAAAAGTAATAATTATTAATTAATAAGTTTTCAATTTGAAAATTTCAAATTAAAATTTCAAATTTCAAATTTCAACATTTCAAATTTCAACATTTCAAAATTTCAAATTTCAAATTTCAACCCTAACCCTAATAAAAATAAATAAATAAATAACAATAATAATTAATAAATTAATAAAATTAATTAATTAGTAAAAAGAA